>WBMW01004027.1:147716-188399 GCA_013396635.1 Penelope pileata
AAAAAAAAAAAAAAGCTTGAGATGACTGGTAAGGAGAAAACAGTGGTTTTCTGGCACGAAAAGCATGCACACAGTGCCAGAGGCTTTTTCAAATGCCAGAGTTTTGAGGGGATCAGAACTGATTCACTCCCATCTTAGATAAAAAATGCATTTTGTGCTCAGAGTGAACACGGAAGGGAACAAACCTAGCACAAAAACTGGCACCAGGATGGCACTATGTATCTTATTAGCTACTTTAAAACTTTTCTACTTCTTGAAGAAACAAAAAGTGAAGTTGAAATAAAAATAAGAGATTCCAAATCAGGCTCCCTGAGTTGTTCCACACACACTGGCCTGAGCCAGACAGAGTTGAGTTTCCTTGGGTTTTTTAATCATTTTTTTTTTTATTGTTTGTTTGGTTTTTAGAAAGGAAGCAAAAGCTACTAAGGCAAAAAAGTATTCTTCAATGTAAACTGTTGCACAGCATTTGAGATGACCATTAGCAGGACACACTCAGTAACTTAAATATTTTGAAGAAAAAAAAAGAAAACAAAAACCAAAACTTTGACACAGTTACTTCTTCCTCCATGCCATAAAAGCACTCCTACAGTCCCAGTTCAGCTGTCCACTCCATATCTATTTTCAGATATTTATAACCTTTCACAGAACTGATTTCAAAAGCTTAAGTTTGCCAATTCTCAGTTTTCAGGCATATATACAGACGATATTTCTCAAGGATAAGAAGCTTGGGAGTCTTTTCCAAGCTATCAAAGTACAAAAGAAAAAATTTATTCTTATGCACTGCTATCTGAAAAACAGCTTAAATTCCAAGCTTGGTATGGATTTACTCTTGAAAGTGCTTTGTACACGGCTGAATAACCTTGGTTGAGAGAAAAGAGAGCTGGCTCAGAAAAGCCTGGCTATAGGTGAGAGCAGTTTGCTGCCTTCTGATAGAGGCAGCTCAGCACAGGCACCTTTCTGTGGTGCAACACAGTATGGAAAAAATGACAAAAATATCACTTTGCGCTTTCTGGGCTGGATTAGAATGAGAGATTTGTATTACTATTTACAGCTGACATGATACAGCTCTCTATTTCCCTCTGTGGCCTCATCTGAAGTAGAAAAGTTTGTCTCTGGCCATCAGCACAGTGGGAGGAGCAGTGGGATGGCTCGAGATGAGGTTCTGCTGTGTATGGCATGAGCAGCAAGTCTGGGGTGCAAACAGCTGGCCACTTTAGTAGCTAAGACAGACACAAGATGAGAAGGAGACAGGTGGAAATTGAAAAGGCATGCCTAAGTTCACAGCAGGTAAGAGTCAGAAATAGAACTGCAGTCTCAGTTTCCAACTAGGACCCTCATTCAGGAGCTCGTCCTGTTTCACAGCTTCCAGCTCCTGCTCAGGAAATTGCTTTTGCAAGAACAAATTAGGGTGCCTTAGTGAAAATGCACGTGCCTTCAAGAAGGCAGGACAGGAAATCATTTGCTCTTCTGCTTACAAAGTTTCAGCAATGAGCCAGTAAAAGCCAACCTCACTGCTGATGCTATTGGAATGCACAACTCCAACTTACAGCCCAAGTTATAGGTGCAGGCTTCATGCAAAGCCACAGAACACAGGGACAAGCCACAGCACACCCAGATCTTACCAACAGCACAGTGGACAAGCTGTGTTTTGCCAAATCAGAGCTCTAACACTGACATCGCTATGTTCATTAAAGGCCTGTAATACACCTTCAGAAAAACAGAATATGGTGCTGGGTAATCTTCCTCAGGCTTCCTTTTGCTTCTGCCACATCCTCATTCTGTTCTGGATAGTTTGCATTTAAGAAAAAAAGTTATGACAGTAACAAGATGGACTGATTTTGGCTTTCCAGTGGTTTAGCTTCTATATAGCTCAAAAAAAAAAAAGCTGTGACAAGTTGTTTTAGTTCATTGTATAGGACAATCAAGGAGCTGTGAGAGGCACTCACACACCAAAACCCTGTTGCTGCAGGATGCACTTGAGAAGCAAGATCTAAAGTTAGCACAGGGAAACTGTTGTTTTCTAGTGAAACCTCAGAAGCCAGGAGACAAGAGGATCCCCAGCACACACCCTGCTCACATTCTCCCATTTCCAGAGGAAGGAGACCTCAGCAGAGCTCAAAACTGTACCTCAAGCAAACCCAGGTACACTGACTGCTTTAAAGAAAACAGCAGTAATTTATAGCCTCGAGCAGGGCTGTAAATCAGCACACAACAAAAAAGCCTTTCTATAAAAATATGCTACTACTTACAGAGTCCAAATGCTAACTTACATGTTAAAAGGAAAATTAATCCACTTGCAAGGTATTTTAAATCACACATCAAAAGGAAATACTGCTTACTCTCACCTTGCAGGCCCTCTCTGAGGCAACACCCCGAGCACAAATGTGATTTAAAATGATAGAACCCAAGTTCCCTTTGCCCAGCTTATTCCAGCAGAGAGAGCAGCAGTGCAGACACCAGGGCTCCATCTCTCCCTAACTCAAACTTCACAGAGTTGGAAACTTGTCATTTTCAAGACTTCTCACAACATTCTAAAGCTATAGACCCTGGGAGCTGAGGTAGCAGAGATTCCTTTCCAGAAGGACCTGAGCAGACACCTTCATTGCCAGGAGACTGACAAGCAATAAATTCTGCCTGTATCACTTCATCACTTCTTGAAATACCCTGGGAGCTTGGGATGAAGATATTCCTTTGCCTTTCTGGTACTTGCATATGGAAAGAGGAAAGCCTTAGAAAACATATGGGCTCCAATACAAATGGGGAAATGGACTTCACTGCAGGGGAAAGTCAGGGACAGGAGTCAAGTACAAAGAGCACTAGTGGAAATGTTAAGGGTTTGGTTTTTTTGGTATTTTGGTTTTTTTTAAACACACACAAACCTTGCTTTCCATTAGTTATGGCCCTTCAGTTTGTTTCTCAGAAATTCGTTCAGGATTTCAATTTGCATTTAATTTGCACTTTTATGAGCATCTCCTTCCTCTGCCTTTCACTGGCTGGAAGAGGACAGAAGATCTGCACAGCTTCTTACAACACACAATACACATAAAAAAAAATAATAATAAAAAAAGTTCAGTGAAGACCAAAGTGCTGCAGTGAATTTCAGAGCTTACTGAGTAGAAGTTTGATACTTGACACAGTTTCCCATCCCAGCCCTTTCTTAGACTGTGATCATCACTAGCAGGCCATACATGTATATTCACACACACAGACGTATTTTGAACAACTCTTCTCCTTCCCACAAACCTGTCTACAGAATGCAGCCTAAAAGATATCCATAGCACAGGTACAAGATGATCCTTATTGAGAAAGGAGTTTTCATGCCACTGAGGGATTGCTCCAAATACCTTCCTCCTGCTCTGAAAGAGGATTATGTGCTCAGGGAAGGATTGCTAGCTGTTGCTGCCCAGCTCCTGTCCTCTCACTATTCCCTCGCCAAATTCCAGTTAATTGTGGAAAACCCCATCTAAGAGCACAGCACAGAAGTTTAGGAACTAAATAACTTAACCAGTCAATAACAGACAGACACAATGACTACACTACACCGACCACATTACACTATACTGGGACTAATGGGCAAGTGATATTTCAAAAAAAAAAAAAAAAAAAAAAAAAAAAGTTTTTTAAACATCCCTCTCTTCCCTAACAAAAATTCCTGCTCGTTGCAATGGGCATTACTAGCTGCATGGGGCCAGGGGAGACACGATGGCATCTGAAAGATGCCATCCCAAATGTATGAAGCTGAAACTGCAAGCCCTGCAGAAAAGCAGCACAGTTCTTCTAAGACAACAATCTTTTTCCTACATATATTTCACTACAAATGTGTGTAGCTGAAGGCCTGGGAGCCCTCCTCCTAGTGCTGCTTACACAAAACCACTGAACAAGTCCTTCAGCTTGGATCATTATTTCTGCAGCAATTCTTCACCAGAGCTACTCCCAGAATTTATTTGATCTAAGAGCTCTCCAAAGCCTTCTATCACACCCAGAATGTAACATCCCAAATCCCTGACTCTCCCATGACACTTAGAGAAAAGACCGCCCTAAGCCTCTGTCCACACACAAACACTGGAGCTGACCTTTGAGCAAGCCCTCACCATTCATTAACACACGATTTCCTGAGCTGAAACTCACTGACACACACCCTGCCTGCCTCCTTCACAGTGCACCAACTAAAACTGATATTCTCTTTTGCAACAGAAAAAGCCAGAAACAACTTCAAATCGCCACTGAAAGACGTTAATTATTTGTTACAGAAAGCATTGTTTGTACAAAGTCCAAACTCAAGGATTCAGCACTCTTTTAAAATTTTGTTAAGAGTTTGAAACCACAAAAATGTTTTGAATGAAGGAACATTTCACCTCCCAGGAGTTTCTTCAGAAGAGTTTATCATCTGTTGCAAACAGAACACTTCTTGCACCACTCAGTCCACCTCTTCACTCAATCCCCAAAAAGCCCCTGAAGCACTCACCCCTCAACCTGCTTCACTGCTGTTTGCAAAGGGCAAGAAGTGGAGTTTTAAAGAAGTAAAAAGCTGTAAAACAAATTAGCTTTGCTGGAGTCTAAATTAACCTACATTGGAGGTGCTACACTCCCATTCATTCCCCTTCTTCAGAACCAGTCCTCACGGGACTCACAGGAGCTGAGACTCTACGAGCTGAGGCAGCAGACAGCTGGGGCAGCACAGCCTTCCACTCCTGCTTGTGGGGGACAAGGGGCAGGAATGGACACCTGGGGCATGCAGACTGTGCCACACTCAGCATAAAGCACTGTGGGACCATGTTAGGAGTCCCTGACCGGCAAGTTACCATGTGAGGTACAAAGCTTTGCTTTCACAGAGTTCCACTGAAATCAGTTAAGTTTAATTTTTCCTATTCATTGCTGGCTGCAGGACCTCAGATTAACACAGTGTCGTGGTTTGACCCAGCAGATAGCTAAGTTCCACACAGTTATTCACTCACCCTCCCCTCTCCCCAGATGGGACAGGGGAGAGAAGTAGAGAAATATGCAGTAAAACGCGTGGGTTGAGATAAATGCTATTTACTAAGATAGTAAAGAAGGCAAAAGATATAACTGTACATATATATATATATATATATATAAAGAGGATACGCAGAGCAAGGGCTCACAGCCAGCAGCGACCCTTCCTCCCAGCTAACCTCTTCTGTAACAAAAGCCACAGGAAGCCCAAAAAACCAATCACAAGATGTTATATGGTATGGAATAGCTCTTTGGTCAGTTTGGGTCAGCTGCCCTGGTCCTGTCCCCTCCCAGTTCCCAGCTCCTTATGCCCCCCCTAACAGTTTCATTGGCAGAGGAATGCAGAACTGAGTATGTCCTCAGCTCTGCTCAACACTGCCAGGATGTTATCAGTTTTGGTTCTCTTTTGAGGCCAAAACATAGCTTCATACTAGACACTATGAGAAACGTAACTTCTGTTAGAAACCAAGACACACAGCAACCCCTCTGTAAAGATTCAGGGTAGCAACCAGCCCAGGGCAGGGGGGTGGAACCATTCTCCTTTAAGGTCCCTTCCAACTTATGCCATCCTATGATCCTAAGATTCCAGTAAATGCCTCCTGTGCCCTGCCACACCCATACTGATTTCAGCAGAGGACGCAGCATTAACTGCACAAAATAAGCACAAAGAAAGAAAAATAAAAGTGTTTTTTATTGATTTATTTACCATGGTCTTGGAAACAACAGAGATGAAGGCTTTCAAGCCCCCGTGTTAGCCTCAGGCTGCTCGTGGTCTCCCTAACTAAAGGGTAAGGCTCTTACACTTGACCACAGGAAACACGTTCATGGAGCTGTGTCGAAATCACACCATGATTTAGGGGTTTCAAAAGGCCAAAGCACTTCTCAAAGGGAGCAGATCCAACCCCAGCAGCTTCCTCCAGCCTCCAGGAGCTCAGAGTACTTCCGGGGATGTCGCAGAGGGAACCCTCCCAGCTGCCCGTGCAGCCTCCCTCACGGTGAAAACTTTTCCCCCCTTTTACAGCCACGCTGCCGGAGCTCAGGGAGCATTTGGACACTGCTCTCAGCCATAGCGTTTGGGTTTGGGGTGGCCCTGCGTGGAGCCAGAGGTTGGAACCGATGATCCTTGTGGCTCCCTTCTGACTGTGATACCCTACCACAACAATCCCAGCTCTCCGTGCTGCCACACACCCCCTGCTCCGCCTCAGCCCCCGGCTTCTCTCCACCACGGCCGCAACGCAGCAGCACCCCCCCCCGAGCCCAGCACCGGGTTCCCCCACTTCCAGCCCGAGGAGCCCCGGCCCCAGGTTCCCCTCAGTGCCCCCGCAGCGATGCCCGAGGCCCAGCCCCGCTTCCTCCCCTCTACCCTCCCGGGGTGACCTTGCCCCGCCGCAGGCCCAGGCCCAGCCCCGGTGGCGGGAGGAGGAGGCGGCCGGGCCCCCAGCAGCGCAGGCCCCGCGGCCTTCCCCTGAGCTGCGGCCGCGGGGGGAGCAGGCCGCGGCGGAAAGCGGTTGCCAGGCAGCGGGGAGGGCCCCGGAGCGCCGCCGCGGGGCGGGGGCCGGTACTCACGGCGGAGGAAGCGGCCCAGGAGGCGGGCGGCCGCGGCGCTGCAGTGAGACATCGTCCCCTCGGCAATGACACCGGCCCGGCGGCCCTGCGCGGCGCCTGAGCACTGCCCACCCCGGCGCGGCGCCGGGCAGCCCCGCGCGGTGATTGGTTGGAGGTTCGAGGCCCCCCTCGGCGCAGAGTCAGCCAATCAGAGGGGCGAGATGGCCGCGGGGGGTTGTGGGGGTTGTAGTCCTTGGTGCCTCGCGGGGCACAGGGCCTATTTTAATGTCTTCTGTCTTTAAGATATCCATTTGTGACCCTATGACATGCATTTGTTGAGTGGAATGCCAGCTGAAGGCTGTCTGTGAGAAAATGGATGTGCCATTTTCCTTGGTAGTGTGTTCCTGTACCAAAACACTGCATCTTACATCCAGTTCTCCTTTAAAAACCACTAGAAAGGCTTCATGCCAGCCTCAGCCACCATTTCTCAACGTGGCTTTTAGAAAACTATCCTTTGCTTTAATTTTCTACCACAGAGGTGCCAAAATAATCCATTTTACCTTAGTGTTACTGTTCTCTTTGTGTCTGTTGTAGTTTCCATGGAACTAAATACTAGGCATTACTTTCAGAACAACCTACGTAGTCGAAGTTTCAGGGTGCAGAAACCAGCTCTGGAAGTAAGAAGAAATAAGCCTAACTTTGATTGATGCAGTCGTTCAGTTCCTAGCAGAGAACACTCTGTCCCTCCAACATTAATGTCACTGATTTAATCAGCTATGCAGAAGGAAACCATTCAAGGAAGGGACAATGCAGCAATTCACAACGCTCAGGTGGCAGTGACGGGGCTCCCCTGCACAGCCCAGGACAGGTGCAGTTTGGCTCGGAGTGGGGTAGCCAAAGGATTGAAAAAAAAGTCTGTGGGATGTAATGAACAACGCTTTCCAGCCATTGCAGAGAGCCCAAAGGTCAGGTAAGGGGTGGGTCTCTCCCTAATGCATTTGTAAGTCAGCAACTTCATTTTAAGAGCAACACGGGTCTTGGAGCTGAGCCTTATGAAAATCACATACATGGGGACAAACTGAATCCTGGTGAAAATGTCTTTGTTGCTCACTTACTCTGATTTGGGCTTTGATCTTGTTTGAAAGCAGATCTTTGTGGTATTAAACACACGGGTTTCTGCCTGGTGTCCATCTGCAGAGGATTCAACCTTCAGATAGCAAAAAAAAAAGTCAACCCAAAGGAACAGAATATCATGTTAATGTTTACCTGCCTGGGAACTCCAGCAGTAGCATGAGATAAAAACACACCACCTGCTAACATTTTCCCTTTTCTAGATCTTTAGGTGAAAAGGAGATTCACTGCAAGCACAAAGTGCAACTTCTTTTGATACTTTATTAAAACTGATGGTAAAGTGTTTTTCTTACCTTCCTTTATGCCATGGTTGGGCAATTGAGGAGCCTGGCTGTGGTGCTTGGGTCTGCATGCTTTCTTGGGGCCATCACAGGCATCACTTGATACCTCCCAGTCTTGATTTCTTCTGTATAAGAAAAGGCAATGTTAACGCTTTGTTTGCTTGCATCATCAGCCAAAATATGCAATGCAATAAACCACCCTTAAACATCTGGATTTACCAACACAAAGAGCAGAAAAAACACATCCAGGTTTTGCAGGGTGTCCCGTTTCCACCCCAGAGCCCACAGAACATACACAGAATATTTCCACAGCACGTACACAGACCATGCTCTGGGCACTGGCACCCAGAAACACCAGGATGTAATTGTCACCTGCACCAAACTCCCACATCTCCCTTCCCCAAGAACCTGTGATGGGTACAGCAAGTGTCTGCCACACTCCTCCATTTCCGTGGTAACTCCCCCCTACCACACACAGCATCCCATTTCCCATATGCACATTTCTATGCATGAATCCATGTAGCTCCTCTCTGGATTTCCTGCTGAGCTGTTGTATGGAATTGTTGCAGATAACACAGGAGGCATTTAAGCTGCTTGTGGACTGGCATCTAGTGCAGCTTCAGCCACCTTGCAGCACCCCATCCAGCTTCTCCCTGCCCCTCCAGGAATGCCTGCATTTCCCTTAAGCCCTGTATCTAATTAGCCAGCCCTCTGCAGGTACCGTAGGGCATCCCACATGGCACTCAACACCTGTATTTAGGCACTTGATTTGAGCCTTTGCTGTCTGAATGGCATGCAGCTCAGGAGGAAATTCAGGTCCTGCATGGCAGGTGAGTACTTACATGCTGTCCCAGCTCTTGTGCCCAAGGAGACCGCGTTGGTGCCATCAGTAGAGACAGAGCAGCAGTTCCTGTGATGTTTATGTTTTGATCCCAGCAAAATATGCTGCTAAGTAGGGGTGATCAATCCAGCAATCAAACTAACGTGGGGTCTGGGGAAGTCTTCAGTTCAAAGCTTGTGAAATAATGCGAATGCTGTCACGGATCACGCAGTGATGCTTTGTAGTGTGAAGCTGAAAGCACATCTACATTTCTTCAGAAGACTCTTTAACACTTTTTGCTGCCCACAGTGGTGACTGGGAGCCCCACTGCTGTGCTGCTGGAGAGTGGCAACATTAAATGCTCACTGGGGGAATGGTGCTGCCAGGGTGTTTGCTGCTTGTGTTTGTACTTGCACAGCCAGAGGTTAAACAATGCTGATGCTTTCTTAGGGTCTGAGTCTTGCATTTGACTGACAGCTCCAGTAGATGCTCTTTCCATAGCTGGCTTGTCAATATGTTCATGTCCTTGCTGAGTGTCATCCTAAAAATTCAAGACGCCTTCTCCTTTGCCTCACTCCAGTAGTTACTCCTGCCATCTTTTCCTGTAACAGTGATTTCTGTGGATGCTTTCAAGATTGTCAACATCTCACCACTTCCCAGAAAGGAAGCCCAAAACCAGAACAAGCTTCTTGCACACCAACATTTTCCACATTGGCTACAGCACAGCTTCTTGCGATGTGAAGTACCTGCCCTGCCAGCACTTACCTCTGAGATGTAAGGTCCATTTGGGGCTCTGTTCGAGGCTGCACCAATTTTTGGTGCCAGCAGGAAGCTGTCTCCATCCTTGTCCTCCCAGCTGCTCTCTGCTCCAGGACTGCAGCCCCTCACAGCACAGTGTTGTGGTGACCTTAGTGCCAGGCAGAGCCCCTTGGGATGGCAGCAGGGGTCAAATACTCAATCCATATGTTGAACTCAGACATATTAAAAAATATACAGTTTTATTCAGCCTGGCACTCATACAAACAATACCATCAGCAGAGCCCCAAAATGTCCTTTATGAGCAAATTTAGCAGGAAGGCCACCCTTCAAGGGAAAGCCTTTATTCTGGGCATTGCTAAATCAAAGACAAGCTGGTTTAGCAATCTCTATCTGGTTTAGCCCTTACTCACACCAGTGGTGACACCAGGCCTATGCTCCTTGCACCAGCTGATGATGTTTGGTCAGTCTCCCATTCCTAAGCTCTCCAAAACAGCCCCACTGCTTGAAATGCTCTTGCATCTTGTCTCATGTAGCAGCAGCATCACCTCCTGTCACTGGAAGTTAAGAATATCCATATAAGCCCTGACCTTGCCTGTACCCAGCCTCCAGCAACTAAGGGTGCTGACCTTCCAAAACCAGGCTCATCTGTGGCTGTTTGTACTTTAATTTACAAGCTGCAAGCAAAAAATAGTCAGCATCTCAGCCCTGAGAGAGTCACCAGGAGGAGCTGGACCACTGCTCTCCTGTTTGTACGAAGCCCAGAGAAAATCAGAGGTGAAGATTGCTCTGGAGGGATTAGCCAGGCTCGTGCTCTAAGGATCTTTTTCCCTGCAGCCTGCTGTAGCCAAGCCTGCAGGAGCAGAGCTATAGCTGAGAGCATCTGGTGAGGAATTAGTTAGAAATTGACTCACTGAGACTTCTGGTGTGACGCCAGATAGCAGAGATGAGACCCGTGTGAGAGTTTATGGCAAAGGTAGAGAGGCAGGTGTTGCTCGTGTTGCCTCACTCGCTCCTTTTCTCTGCGGTTCTGCTTTGAAACTTTTGTATTCAGCTCTCTGCTTCTGAAACATCACCCACGCTTTTGTAGTATCACTACTACTGGAATTATTTTAAGGTTTTTATTTGATTAGCAGTGCTAAATGAAAATACATAAGCACACAAGCTCTACCCCCTTCTTCCCTAAGCAGTGCTGTGGGTCAGTGTTTCTGAAGAGCCCAATGTTTCCTTGGTGCTCCCATGGGACAGCTGAGCACAATGATCTGATTTATTGAAATCACTGAGCCCAGAGCTGCCCCACAGTGCTGGGAAATGCTCTCTTGCACCATCCTGAGGACCTGCTCTTCCAGATCTTCGGGTTGTCCTTTGGTCATGAGAGACAGAGCAGATCCAAAGGTTGGGCAGGTTCACAAATAAAAACAACAGCTGGGGCAAATTCTGTGCTCCACAACCCTACATGGAATTCTCTTGGTGTTGGAGGAGCTTGTAGAGCCTTTGCCAGCCGGGAAGGAGCAGGAGCCAAATGGGACGTAGGTTCCTTAAGCAGGAAAACGGGAGAGCTCTTTCCTCTCTTTTCCACAGGACCAAGTTAATGTTCCACTGAAACTCTTCACTTCAGGATCAGTTCTTGAAATCAATTATCTGTGAAATGTATCTAAACTAAGCACAGAGAGTCTGACTCTCGTTTTGCACACTTATGATTAAATATGAAGCACCAATGCTGAGATCACTCCTGTTGCAAACTGCAGACCTTGTGGCCTCTCTGAGATTCCTATTTTATTCCTGTTTTACATCAAACATGCTGAAGTCAGCTTTCACCAAATGTGCCTATTCTCACATACTTAATGTTTAATATATATTTTTCTATTCATCCCTAAAGTTGTTTTGGCACTGGTGGAAACCCACAGAATGACATTCAAATTTCTCCTTTAAAGCAGTTTCTTCTACTTTCATCTTCTGGGAAAACTTTCAAAATCACTTGCAGCAGAGAAAAGCAATGAATGGCTGAACTCTTCCATTGACTAAAATGATGATTTTCATTTTTCCTGTAGCTCCATCACAGAGGTAAATTGCAGAATGGTCATGAAGTTTTGGTGGTCATATATATCTGTGTGTGCGTATATATATATAGTGGTTATTTTTGTCTGAGTTGAAATAGCCACAAGTGCCACTAGATGTCACGGCTGCTTCACTGTTCGACTCTTCTCCCAGGGCTGATACAGGCTTGGCTGAGGAGAAGCGAGGACTGTGCAGCAAAGCAGAACCAGGCTACTATCCTCAGGCCACAGCTGGAAGATGCTTTTGGACTAACTTTTCTTGAGCAATGATTTCATGCCCTGTTGAAATCCTCCAGCTGGGCAGGCACAAGAAGACTGCAGCTTGGTTGGGCTGAGGGGAACCTGCAGGTAGCAGGGAGTCAGGGAGTGGAAGGGGATGTTGGAAGGACACGAAAAGCTTTGCTGAAAGCAGGAAAGAAAAGTGGCCACAAGGATATGGCCTTCTTCTCTGTGCTGATAATCTCACTGTTGGAAAAAAAATTGCATTTCTACATTTTTTATAGAGTTAATAAATGGCGTTTACCTTGGTGATGTTGATGCTTACCAGCTGGAACTCATGGAGACCTGCTTCCTCCTGCTGAAATGTTTGAGAAATAACAAGACATCAACCAAACATAATTAAGCCAAACTCAGGGCATTTTCTCTCAAAGGGAGCTGATTTTAGTGCCAAACTGCTACAGATATGGGCTGTATCTCTGCCCTAGTGGTGACAGAAAGAGCCCCTCACTGCAGGAAAGACATTGAGGCCCTGGAGCATGTCCAGAAAAGGGCAACGTAGCTGTGAAGCGACGGAGTGCAGTCTTCTGAGGAGCAGCTGAGGGAACTGGGATTGTTCAGTCTGGAGAAGAGGAGGCTCAGGGGAGACCTTATTGCACCCTACAACTCCCTGAAAGGAGGCTGTGGTGAGGCCTCTTCTCCCGGATAACAGAGATAGGACGAGAGGGAATGGCCTCAAGTTGTGCCAGGAGAAGTTCAGGTCAGATATTAGGAAAAACTTCTCCAAAGGAGTGGTCAGGCACTGGAACAGGCTGCCCAGGGAGGTGGTGGAGTCACCGTCCCTGGAGGTGTTCAATAACAGTGGAGATGTGGCAATGAGGGACGTGGTTTAGCTGGCAATATTGGTGGCAGGTGGACGGTTGGACTGGATGATGTTGGAGGTCTTTTCCAACCTTAATGATCCTAGGATTCTATGAAGGAGCCGTATGAAGGTCAGGGGAAGAATATTCTTTCTCTCTTCTCAGGGCAGTGTAATGTCTGTCTCCTCTCACATCACCCACAGGAACCTGTTCATCCTCCTGATTTAGCTCTGAGGTTCCCACAAGAGGATACATCTTTTCTGGAGGGATGTTCAAACTAATTATCTCCCACAAACCTGCAGAGAATTTTTCTTCCTCTCCTGAAGGCACCACAGTCAGTGCAGCAGCCGATGCCATCATTCTGCATGTGAAAGTAATAACAAATTTGGAGAGAATTAATTCATTTATTCACTCTGTTGTGACCAGTAATTGTGCCTGTGGATTCTGTTTGCACCCCAATGACAGCACTTCTGTTACAAACAAAACCAAAGCTGAATTCCTGTGAAATTGCTATTAAAGCATTCCCTTAAGGCAGGAACAAAAAGAACAAGAAAAAGAAATAATGATGGAAGAAGATGAAAGTGGTTATGAGAGCTAACGGCACCTTACAAAATGCGGTGGACATTCAGCAGAAATGTTCTCCCTGTGCTGAATTTGCACAATGTACTTCTCATGAAAAAATTTTAAGAGAAGCCAGGTATGGTTCAGGAAATAACTAAAGACGGTTTCTAAACTGAGTCAGTTCAGCTTCTTTTGCTGTATGTCACCATTTTAACCTTGCCCCTGGCACCTTGGCTGCACATCTGTTCTGCAGGAGGCTGCCACCAGGCTGCAGCACGACCCATCAGCCATGGAGACCCCACCTGACACCTCTGCAAATGGCATCCCCATCTCCTGGAGCAGAGCATGTGGCAGGACATGATCTTCTACAAAAGCAGCCTCTAAATTTGAGCTTTGAAATAAAAGTCAATGTTCATCTCTCTTCGGGGCTGAGAAATAAAGTTTTCATCAATGCCATTGCTGAAAGCATCCATTTGCTCCCATACAACTTTAGCAATACAAATATCAATTCCTCGATGCATCTGTGGTCACATCACCACCCAAGTTCCACAATCCAGAAGCCTTTGTCACCTGTGTCAAGGAAGCCTCAGCTTCTTGCTTTTTACCCCAAAAAGCTAGATGAGCTTTTTGGATTCAGCACAAGCAGAGCTGCCGGCTGAGCTCACAGGGCAGACAGAAGATTTCTTTTGCAAGTAGTGACAGCATGGAGTCAGCACACAGCTCCTCCTTCATGGGCTTAATGGGAAGCATTCTTGTCTTCCCATGGAAATCAATAGCCACAGGATTGGCATCATAACCTGTAACTGAAGACTGCAGTAAGGTTCCCTGTGTGCACCTGGAAGAAATTGATGGAGGAAACATCAAACCAACAGTGGTCTCTCCTCTCTGACCCAACCCTGATATACATTCCTGCTGATGTGCATTCCCTCCCGCTGCACTGTGGCTCTTCTGCTCAGCACATTCTCTAAGGGATGCTTAAAGAGAGGCAGGGAGCAACCATTGGTGAGAAGATGCACTGGGGAGCAGTGCTGGGCATCTTCCAGCAGAGCAGGTGTACAAAGTCCATTCAAACACCTTCCAAAGGGATGTCTAAACCTTGACCACAAAGCACATATTGAAATGTGAATAGCCAGATAAAGTAGGAAGGCTGCCTTCCTCCTCCCCTCCAACTCCAAGAGCACAGCACAAGGTGACTTTAATCAAAGTCAATGCAATCCCAAGTACACATACAGGCTGGGCGGAGAATGGCTTGAAAGTAGCCCTGAGGAGAGGGACTTGGGGGTGTGTGTTGACGAGAAACTCAACATGAGCCGGCAGTGTGCGCTTGCAGCCCAGAAGGCCAACGGCATCCTGGGCTGCATCAAGAGAAGTGTGGCCAGCAGGTCGAGGGAGGTGATTCTGCCCCTCTACTCTGCTCTCGTGAGACCTCACCTGGAGTATTGTGTCCAGTTCTGGGGCCCCCAACACAAGAAGGATGTGGAGCTGTTGGAGCGGGTCCAGAGGAGGGCCACGAGGATGATCAGAGGGCTGGAGCACCTCCCCTACGAGGACAGGCTGAGAGAGTTAGGACTCTTCAGCCTGGAGAAGAGAAGGCTGCGGGGGGACCTGATAGCAGCCTTCCAGTACCTGAAGGGGGCCTACAGGAAAGCTGGGGAGGGGCTTTTTACAAGGATAGATCATGACAGAACAAGGGGTAATGGTTATAAACTGGAAGAGGGTAGATTTAGACTGGATATAAGGAAGAAATTCTTCACTGTGAGGGTGGTGAGACACTGGAACAGGTTGCCCAGGGAAGTCGTTGATGCCCCCTCCCTGGAAGTATTCAAAGCCAGGCTGGATGGGGCTTTGGGCAACCTGGTCTAGTGGGAGGTGTCCTTGCCCATGGCAGGGGGGTTGGAACAAGATGATCTCTAAGGTCCCTTCCAACCTGAACCATTCTATGATTCTATGATTCTATGAAAGTCAGGAATTTTTCACTAAAACATCCACAGGATTTGAAAAAAGTATGTTCATATAAATTGTCTTTTTTTTTTCTCTCTCTCTGAAACAAAACAAATTGAACACCTTTTCCCCACTGCACTTTGTGCTGGATACTCATGGCAGTGGGAGTCCAGCCCTGGGAGGAAGCTGCCATGCCCATGCTCACAGCTCTGTAGTTAATCACAGCATCACATCTCCATTCTCACCAAACGCTGACCTGAATCGTGCATCCCTTCTCCATTCCCAATCCCCAAAAATGTTAAAATTTATCATTTTAATGTTATTTCACTTTTTGTTTCTGTAGAGAGCAGGGAAGCTCCCACCTGCCCATTGCGATAATGTGCAGGCATCTCCTTCCCAGTCCATTGCTGATGGTCTTTCAGGCTCTGCTACTCTGCTTCCAAGGCAGGCACTGAGCCAAGGAAAACTCACTTTAATTCCATCCCTAAGATGAAGTGAAAACCTGCAGGAACATTGTATCCTACCAGTCGAATTCTTCAGATAAATTAATTTATATCCTGAGTGTCTTTTCCTTACGGTTGAGTGCATTTAACAGGAAAAGGATAAAACATTCCACACATGCAAAGGTCACTTTAATACCTCAAAGAGTTTTGGATCATTGGTAACAGAGGAAGCCCAATGTGTCACACAGAATCGTAGAATTCTTAGAGTTGGAAGGGACTTTTTTAAAGGCCATCTGGTCCAACTCACCTGCGATGAGTAGGGACGCCTACAGCTCGGTCAGGGTGCTCAGAGCCCCGTCCAGCCTGACCTCAGATATCTCCAGGGACGAAGTTGTACCTTCTGCAGTGATACCCACAAAGATGTTCACCATTTTTTAACTGTAGATGCATAGCACAAACCATCCACCGTGCCCATGCATGCCATGTGGCAAATTGGAGCAGATGGCAGTGACCAAATTTGCTCTTTTTATTCATTTATATTTAACTGATTGTTCCTGCTTGGTTGGACTGAATTAACTGGGTTGATGTCATGGCTTTGGATATGGCTTTTAATGTGAAGTACCCATGATGAGGGGAAAAATTAAACATTCGTTAACTAAGATTTAAAATAGATAATTAAAATAATAGCTGATGCATGGCTAAACAATAGTTAAAATAAATAGCTGGTGCATAGCTAAGCAATAGATAAAATAAATAGCTGATGTGGAGATACATGCATCATCTTAATGATCTTCAGAGGAATGAGCAAATTAACAAAATACTGTATAAAGGAGAGCAAGGGCTGTAATCCAATCTCAGATAGCTGTCATCTTCATAAATCTTTATTAGTCAAAGATGACAAGTCAATTGTAAATATGTACTTACATGAGGAAAGCCACAAGGAAATTAAATCTTTTATTCCCATTTATCAATTATTTGCTGGACTTCAGTCAGATTCACTGCATTATCACTATTTTAAGGTGTTTTACTTGAGCTATCTTAAAGAATTCTGGCATTCAAGCACATAGGCGAGCACACTTAGTGAAGATCTGGACCTTACCAAGGTATATATGGAAAGTATCACATTGAGCTGCAACTTATGCTAAGACAAACACAGAGCTATTCTGAAGATATTGTTCTGATACGAAGTACACCTGAATTGTATACATACAGATTTTTTTTTAGTGATGGTCTTGGAAAGGATTGAATCCTGTGTCTTTTTCTTAAGTTCTAGCAATGGGCAGTGGTTTGTTCATGTTATTTCATCTGTTCCTCTAATTAAAACTCCTTGATGTGTCCTTGTTGTCACCATAATCTGCCAGGAAGCCCCACTGAGCTCATCCTGGCTCCGAGGAACTATGTGACACTGCAGCAGGACCAACACCCCAAAATGTGTCTGAGCACCCTGTGCCCCTCAGTGCTGCCAGGGGAGCACAACAATGTCATCCTCATCCTAAACTTCATCTTCACCCTCATGTTTATCCACGTTATCCACGTCCTCATCCATCTTCATCCTCATCCTCAGCATCATTTTCATGCTCATCCTTATCCTCGTCCTCATCCATCTTCATTCTCATCTTCATGCTCATCCTCATCTTTATCCTCACCCTCATCCTCATGCTCATCCATCTTTATCCTCATTCTCGTCTTTATCCTCATCCTCATCTTCATCTTCATCCTCCTACTTGGTACAAACAAACCTAGCAAAGTTTCTTAGAGCTGTCTCGGGGCTTTTTATTCAAAGGTTTTTGAAGTGATGGAGGTGTGTTTGAGCCTCCAGATCTGAGCTGGGCTCCTGAGAAGGAGTTATAAAGAAAATTGTAACAATGTGTTGCAAACATGATAGAAAGCACCAAAGTGCCTCATTATCAGGAAATACCTGCGTGCTGTGAAGGAGGATGAAGTGTTATTTGAAAGCACTGGGAGCTGGACCTCAGTGCTTTTCAGGCTGCAGGATGAAAAACGCAGATGGAGAAGAGTGGGGGAGTGCCCCAAGCAAGGTGCACAGGTAACACCTGCACCTTGTTTCTGTACTCGTGTGTACTGCAGATGCATGGAGCTCCTGCCCTTGTTATGACAGGATGCTGCTGTGGACAGGGCAACTGTTATCGAAAACCCATCTGCTTCAAGATCATTAGAAGTTTTGCTGCTGAGTGCAACTGCATCAGGATTGAAACCTGCACACAGATTTGGAGCATCACTGCTGTGAGAGAGCCCTGGCAGCGTTAGATAAAATCAAAGGGAGTGTTAGAAATAAGCTGTTGATGCCATAAAAGAGGCAAACAATGTGCTCAGGTCTTTGTGGCTCAGCCTAACTGCTACAGAGAGTTGTTTTCCTGGGCAGGGACAACAATGAGTTTTCAGCACTCCTGTCTTTGGGCATCCCTTCTGTCTGTGGCTGCAGGGATTGGCGGCAGCAGCACTAACTAAAATGGCACCATTGCACATATATATCCTACCACAATAAAAAACAAATATTCCTTATAAGTGGGGGGAAAAAAAAAATGGTCAATATTGTTTCAGAATGGGCAGGGTGGCCACCCACCAGCTCAGGCTGCCCAGGAACCCATCCAACCTGGCCTTGAGCACCTCCAGGGATGGGGCATCCACAGTTTCTCTGGGCAGCTGTGCCATGGCCTCACCACCTCTGTGTAAAGATGGGATGAGTCTACTCAGCTCTTTCCATAGGGCTCCATGCTTGCTCAAGCTAGCTGCTCACGTAGCTTCTGAGTGGCAAGTTATATGAGACAAATCCTATTACTGATGCAGTAAAAGTAGGAGTAAGCTGCTCCTAGTCTTGCCATCTCTGTCTGTTTGATCAGCAAAATGCGTGCAGAGAGAGATCGATAGACAGAGAAATGTATTAGAGCAGGCAGTATTTGCCCACGCTTCGCAGCTGTCAGGCTAAATAGCAATATTGATCCCATAAATAATGACGTCCCTAAAATATTGAACTTGTTCTTCAAGCAGTAAGTACAGGCCTTGGGGCACGGATGTCTCCACTGAATGCATCTTGCTTGGAAAGGCATCACCATCCACTGCAGAGCACCTGCAGAATGGGGAATCACACTGGCTGCATCTTATCTGTTTCTCTTGCACTAGCCTAATGAAATCTGGGAAGGTAATCACATTTCTTTTCCTTCCTTTTTAATGAATAGAACCCTAAATAGAACCCTAAATAGGATTCTTTGAGTATTTTTTAATCCAGAAACGTCCAAGTTTTCTAAGCAGCCACTGACTGATTGAGGCTGATTTGTCCCTTTATAACCAAAACATTTCAAATCTGGAGGACTGAGAGCAGCAGGTAGGAGCATTACACACTTAACAAGGAAGAACTGAAGAACCCATTGCAGATCCACCAAAATTATGGAAGACTTTAGGTGCCAAAATATAGGTTCAGCCCCTTCTTCCACATCCCTGCTTTGGCTGAACTGAATTCCAGGATCCTTCTCTGAGCCTCTCCTCTCGTATGCTAATGCTCAGCCAAAAATGATTTTGGTTAATTTTTCTTATATCACACATAAGCAAAACCCCTGTGAACTTCAGAGGAGTTCATAAATGACCACCCTGCAGGAAGAGAGGAGCAATTTTGTAAAGCTGACTACCAGAGCTGTGTTAAACTGCAAAACCCATGGAAATGGCAGATCACCACCAATGTGAAATGTTGCCTACCTGAGAGCCTAAAAACACGTCCATCTGACTTGCAGGGAACGAATATTGAATCATTTCCATCTTTTTTTCAAGACTCAACTAATTCAACTGAATAACAGTAAAGTGAAGAAGTTTTCCAGGCAGGATAGATTTAAAAGCACCAAACCTGTGAACAGCATTTGATAAGATTTTGATTGGAACACGTGGCAAACCACTGCTGGCACCTCCAGCTGCACAATCCTGAGAGCAGAGAAGACTTTTCCAATGATTTTTCTGTAACAGCTTCAGCTGATACAAATTTCATGCTGATTTGCCTTAAAAACAGCTAGACAGAGCATCAGAGATGCTAGATCAGAGCTATACAGTGCTTAGCTGGACAGAGCATCCAAAGGAGGGGATGTTTGGGTCTGAAATCAAAGTGCAAAGTAAAAAGTACCTGCTACCATCTCAGCAGAGAAAAACATTAAATAATTACTTGCTCTTCAATTATACAAGGTTTTGGTACATCAGTAATGAGCTGTTGGGTTAGGATTCCTTGCTGGACTGGTCCCATCCTCACTAAACCATATATAAACTGTAAAGAGAATGGTAAGATCCTCTGAAAAACTACACTCAGGCAAGGGGAAGGCACAACTCCTTCTTCAAACAAGGAATTAAGGTAGTAAGACAAGTGTCACCGTGTTACTGTCTAGATTTACAGTGGGTTTTTCAATTTAATTTGTCATTGCCAAATACATTACATTAGGATTAAACTGTATGGGTTATTAAATCCTGGTTACCAGAAGGCTTTGCACTGTAGCAAGCGAATAACTTACAAGCTACTGAAATTAAAGCTTTTAAAATGTTTTAAGGGAATTCATGTTTAATTAATGATCTTGTTCTTTGATGTTAGTATTTTTTTTAATCAGAACTGGAAGTGCACTATGAGGGAATGAGGAGGTTGGTGTACAAAGCAAGGTCTCAGTTAGCAGGCACTTCAGCCTCTGTGATATTTTTATGCGTGATCAAATTTATGTGTGCATATTTTTGCCAATACAGCATTAGATGAACTCTGAATTTAGAATGATTAAAGAATATCCCTTATTCAGCTTCCCAAGTTAAACTGGATGTTAACGTGCAAGGATGTTTACAGACCTGAGACAATCACTCTTCTGCAGTTAGCACCCTGCTGCTGGCTTCAATTTGGTGCTGAATGATACATTTTTCTCCTTCCACTGAGTTTTGTATTTTTGCTGCTGACTTCCAGAAATAATGTAAGTCATCATCAGTGTATAATTTTCCAACAGAGTCCCATAAAATAACAACTTTTTATTACAGAACTTATCTTACAGTGAGAAATTCTTGTACAACCTTTTTCCTTTTTCCTTTAAAGTTGGTTTTTGTGGTGTCTCTAATCTATGTCATTTCTTAGAAAAAGCCACGTTACTGATCCTTTGCTGTTTTACTCACTACATCTACCTAGATCATCTGACATTATTTTCAGTGTTGTAATTGTAATTAAGGGAGTTTTCAAGATATGTGTCAAAATTTGTAAATATACAAATAGGAAAGTCTTCCCAACAGAAAATGATAAACATTTGGTATCAGTTTTCCTATGGAGATGACCTTACAAGGACCCTTCAACACAAATTTGAAAAGTCACTTTGAAAATGAGGACCTCTTTCTTCTTCCTCATTCCTTCCTGGAGCAGCTGGATCAAAGCTGAGGCACCACAAGGTCTCTGGTTACAGCCCCCTGAACTACAAGCTCCTCCAGGCTTACTGACTTCATCCAGATAAGCAAAGGGAAGGCTTTCCTTGTTCACAGGATGGACCTGGCTCTGTGTTTAAAGGATATTAATACTCATTACAGCTTACTAATACTCATTGCAGCTCATTCTTCTCACTGGTTATAACATGCTCGTGTTCTCTTTACCACTTGGGTTATAATCGTTTGGTTTAATACACAGAGCAGAAACACTCTGTGCTGCCTGCTTAATTATTTCCATCTCTTTCTACACCAGCTTTCTCAGAACAATAATTATGTCAGATTGTAAAACCAGACCTACAGTGACAATAATAAAAACCTGGCAGACAGTCACACCTGTTTTATAACATGGAACAAGGTGATTCACTTTAACTAACACTTAATTTTGTTCTCCTTAGTTTAATTAATTCAGCTTAATTATATAACCTACTAACCAAAGGTTAATTCAGTTGGATCTGAAGCACTATTATATTTACATGGCTGCTTTTTTTCTTTTTGAATGATACTAGTGTTTTATCACCTCTCTTCCTCATTAAATTTGCTGCCGCTGTTGATCTTCCTAGAAACGTTTGTTTTCTCCAAGGCCAAGTTAATCCATAATTCAGTGCTAATGGTAAATCAGCTGTGCATTACTCACTGCACGCTGTGCAAAAAGCAATGCCAGGGTTTGCGTGCAGGGGATGGATCACAACCTCTCACCCTGGTAAGCGTCAGGTAACAGGAACTGCTGCCATATCGCACCCGAAATAGTCACAGCTACCCTGCCTCAGGCACTGAAAGGACACCTCCTGCCATCTGCGTTTGATTTTTTTTGCAATGTCATCTCCTAAAAATACATCGCTGCCCTCTTCTTCCTGAAGAGAGTGGGATAGAGGTGGCAGCCCTGTTACTGAAGGCTATTCTGGAAAGCACCTTAAAAAACAGCAGTCAAAAAGCAAATGCCACAGTGCAAACGACCCAGGGTGTTAAAATCAAATGCAGTAAACACAGACTGAAGCCCAGGATCCCACCTGTGTGATCTCAGCTGAACTGCCCCTTCCATGGGAGGTCTTATCCAAAGCTCTGTCATGACGTGCTCAGCTCGTGCTGAGCTCACTGCTATGTCTCCAAAAGACACACACAGCGAGTTCAGGAGGGAAGCTGAGGGAAGGGATGGTCCTGTTCTGTGTTGGTGTGGCCTCACCTCAAGTACTGCGTGCAGTTTTTGGGCACCACAGTGTAAAAAGGACACAAAACCATTAAGGAGTGTTCAAAGGAGGGCTACAAAGATGGGGAAGGGTCTGGAGGGCAAGAGGTGTGAGGAGCAGCTGAGGTCCCTTGGTTTGCTCAGCCCAGAGCAGAGGAGGCTGAGGGGAGGCCTCATGGCGGCCTACAGCTCCTCACAGGGAGCGGAGGGGCAGCGCTGAGCTCTGCTCTCTGGGGACAGCGACAGGGCCCGAGGGAACGGCATGGAGCTGTCAGGGGAGGGTCAGGTGGGGGTTAGGAACAGGTTCTGCCCCAGAGGGCAGTGGGCATGGAACAGGCTGCCCAGGACAGTGCAACCCCCTGCCATGGGCAGGGACCCCTCCCACCAGATCAGGTTGCCCAAAGCCCCATCCAACCTGGCCTTGAACACCTCAGTGATGGGACATGGATGGATGTGGGTGGCCACAGCATGCCAAGAAGCCCAACAGCCTCCCTATCCTCTGGAGGGAGGCACCAGCCCCTTCTCATTAGGTGGATACGGAGTTAAGAGGCCCTAACACTGAGTCCACTGACTCTGAAAATCAGAGCTGGAGGAGTTTGCACAAAAATCCGCACAAAGCCTCCAGAACTGGTTCAGATGCCAATCTTTCTCCAGCACTGCAGAGATTTTAAATCCATCCCTGCAGTACATTCAGCTGCACGTGTTGCCCATGGCCTGAGACCTGCTGGAAGCTCCCCCAGCAGGGACAGCTGTCGCAGAAGCACCAGGGCTGTGCCACGAGCATCCTAAGCACCCAGAGAGGCTGAAGAATTAGACCTGCCGCGTTCAGGCTTAGATTTAACAAGCCCCTGCTAAGCACAGAGCTGAATGAGATCACATCTGGTCCAAGGCCAGAAAGAAATGGTGCGGTAATGGTTTCATTGGCTTTTTGAGAAGGGGTTGTTTGACTTCAGAGTCAACAGCAACACTCGCAGAAGCTAATCTCATTTTCAGAAGCGTGCTGTGTGAGAAGCAGCTTCCTCACAAAGCTTTGCTTGATTGCTCTCTGTTTATCTAGGATTACGTTAGGAGCCCAAGACTATCTGAAAACAGCCCATGGCAGACCAGACGGAGTTGTGATTTTGTGATGCTTCTGCAGCATCAGATTTGTGAGAAGAGGTACTCCAGCATTTCCAGCAAGTTGTTGCCTGGATGGAAGCCAGTTTGGTCAGTACAAAGTGCTTCAGAGTTAACAGGATAGATGAGCAGGAAGGGGAAAATTTAAAGACAAAAATAGCTTCTTTTTGTAAAAAAAGTGCTGCAGCTAACAAGTGATGATTGGAGAGTCTGGTTAGTTTAAAATAATATAGTGTATTTACCTTAAGCAAAAAGAAATCAAATGCAATGGGGTAAATTTGGTCTGGGTGAAGCGCCCTTAAAATGGGAAAAAGGAGACAAACTTTTAAGGGAACTACAGCATGTCTGTCTCACAAGTATTTTGTGTTGTCCCCAAAACAGTCACCTTAAGAATGAAATTACCACCACACCTGGTATAACAGCTCTTTAATTTGATGTTTATAACACAAAAAGAGGGCTTGCATTTGACACCAGAACCATGCAAAGCACCTACACACAGAGAACAATATATTGAATGAGTGCCTCTCTCCTGCTACATACGGTATATTTAGGCAGGAAGACTCGGTTTTCCTTTGCATTCCGCTCTATCCTTCTACAAATCAACCAGCTGCGAGGTGATAATTAACCTTCATCCAAAACCAAATAATTTGCCACTGAACAGTATTCTACACTGCCCTAAAATGCCTCAAATGTGCTTCCGTAAACTTCATTGAGTGCCCAGTTCTGCTCTCGTTATGCAAGGATGAAGTCCCGAGCATCTCCAGCTACTGGAACAGACTTCAGTCAGAGGTACTGGATTAATGCAGTTGTAGGAGAACAGAATTTGGCTCAAAGGATGAACATCTCCAGACAGAGGCCCCAAAAAGGCCCCTATAAATGCCCCAGACAGAGGGATGCAGAGACAACAATGTCCCTAGGCTCAGAGATTTGTCAAATGCACAGAGAACTAACTAGACATCCTCAACTATTAAAAAATAGTGGTATAGAAAAATAAAAGGCATAAAATACTGAACCAAATAGGTTCCAAATAAGGCATCAGTAGGTCCCAACTGGATGTGCTGCCGTTATGTACATCATCCTCCCAGCCAGGGTGCTTAAGGACGATTTATTAGGATTGGATAATCAACCACTGAGCACTAAAAGCAGCCAGGAGGGTTCAAGTTCAGTTCAAAAAAAGGGAAAAAAAAAAAGAAAACCAAAAACAACAAAAGAAACCAAGAAGTATTCTTTTTGGTAAATATTTCTTAGAAAATAAAAATGTTAAAGCAATTTAACTGATTCTTTAAAAAAAGACAACATTCTTATAAAGTAAAAATATATATATATCTAGAAATAGAGTATCTTTTTGTGTTTTTTTTTTTTTTTTAAAAAAAAGACATTCAGTATCATATCAGCGGATTCTGATCAACTCTCCATCCGCCTCCTGTGATAACCGCTGCTCGTTAAGGCAAAACGTCAGGTTGGCACCGTTACGACAGCTGAATCAGACCGGCCGAAGGCAAAGCAGAGCGGGCAGGGTGCTGCTGTCAGCGGGGCTGCTTCTCCCGCACGCTGACCGAGCCGTCCTCCATGCCGAAGTACACCACCTCCGCCATGTCGATGAAGAGCCCCGTCTCCACCACGCCTGGGAATGAGATGGGCCAGTTAGTGCCAGAGCCACCCCAGTGCTGGAATCCTCGCAGAGAGAGAGGTGTCCTCTGGGAGAATTCTTGTACAATAACGGACATGTGAGCAATCCAGCAATTATGGGCAATGCAGAAATCTAAGCAGAGATGATTGGTATGAACACAATGCCGGGGTGTGTGCAGAAGATAAAGTCAGAATCCGAGGTACGTGCCGAAGACAAGGTAGAAAACAGCCAAAAATAAGAACATCCAAAAATAAGAACGACTCCCGAATGCGATAACAGGAACTGTTTGCTCAATAATATTTCACTTCACAACAGCTGCCAGTAACCAATTAGAAATGGACTGCTAACGCGTGCTTCACTGTCTTTAACCAATCACTAATAGCCATCTGTCTCGTGCACGATAACAAATAATTATAAAAGAATCTGTATTAGCAGCAATAAATCGGCATTCACTTGATCATATTGGTCATCTAGTGTTTGTCCGAGCCTTCGCGTCGCAACAGTGTCCAACCTGGGTGACATTAAATCAGCCACACAGGGGACACCTCAGGCACTGGAACAGGATTCCAAGGGAGGTGGTGGAGTCACCGTCCCTCGAGATGTTCAAGATATGTCTGGATGTGGTACTAAGGGACATGGTTTAGTGGTTTAGTGGGTGATTTTGGTGGCAGGTGGACAGTTGAACTAGGTGATCTTGGAAGTCTTTTCCAACCTTTATGATTCTATTTTATGATTCTATGATCTGGGAAGTCTTTTTCCTGCAGACTGCCCCAGAGGAAACTCTCCAGAGAGTGAGGAACAGCTCCCAAAGCTCGCCATGATGTTCACACAGCCCAGACACCACCACTGCGCTCACACAACCATGAGTGTGGCATTTTCAGCTGTCTGATGACCAACAGGAGCCTGAGAAAGCCATGCAGCCACAGACTTACTTTTGTCTTTAAAAAATCATCCTGTCAGGGAACACCTGGATAACACTCATTCACATGTTAAGACACAGCAGATTTGACATTACCTCTGCAATTTGTAGCCCATGAGCAGAGGAACTTTTTATTGCATTTAAATACATAACTATGGGGTGCTCTTAACCTCAGTGGTCACTGAGCCACAGCCAGAGCTCACAAACACCCAGGCTAGTGGCTCCCAAACCAAGTGGATGGAGGATGTGAGCCAGCCAGCCTCCAGGCTCTGCTCCCATCCAGCAACCAAAAAATAAGGAAAAATTTCTTCTGAGAAGGAGTGTTCAGGCAGTGGAACAGGCTGCCCAGCAAAGTGGTGGAATCAACAACCCTGGAGGTGTTCAAGAATCATGAAGATGTGGCACTGAGGGACACGGTTTAGTGGCGGTTATGGGTTGATGGTTGGAGCTGATAATCTTGGAGGGCTTTTCCAGCCTGAGTGATTCTACAGATCACAATGAAACTTCCTCTGGGATAGGGAAGAAAAGCTTCTCACATCAGTTAAGGCTTTGATACCATGGATATTACGACCACAGAAAAGCCCATGAGAAGTTAATCACATTAAGAGCAGTCAAGGGCAAGACGGATTTGAAGCCAAAGACCAAAGAAGAGGAAAAAAAAAAAGAACAGCATGAAAGTGTTGTTCATGCAGTTGGTCCTTCCTTACACAGAAGAAAAAAAGGCCAGGGAACACCATTAGCTCTATTTTGAGGCACATGAAATCCTCAAACAACTCTTAACACTGGCAATTCACAGAAATGCACAGCTCTGCAGCCTCAGAGCTTGCTGACACACGTGGCACTCAGCCTGCCAAGGCCCTGGACCCATAACACACGCAGTGGTCACCAACACTCAGAGCCAGCACCAAGCAGGCTGGGTAAGCCCACATTTCAGCAACAACTCCTGCTGCAATCCAGGACCTGTATGTATGCTCTCGCATTGATTGCTTGCACAGCCAAGCCCCAAATCCAAATCCTACCAGATGAACACACTCCCAAGAAGGTTGAAAAGAAATGGAGGACAGGCGCTGCCAAGTGCAATGTGTCAGAGCCCTGCTATCACTCAGGCCTTAACAGCTCTGCTCTTCCACTTCTGGATAGGGAAGATGCTCTTCTCCCCTTAGCAGCCCCATTTCTGAGCCCATGGTGAGAGCCACAGGGTGCTGATACCATCTCCAACACATCCCATACCCCTTCATCCCCCTTGGTCAAGAGGTGCAAGAAGGAGCTCTTGCAAAGATGTGTTTTGTTTCTAAAGAACCAAGCACTGTTTCTCTTGTGCACAGAAACAGCTCCAACAAGACAGATGTTTGTATAGCCATGGGCTGCAACTGTAATAGGGTAGGGAGCACCGCTCCAGGGACAGCCCAGACCAGCAGTGCTCACCAGTGCATTTACATCAGTCACTGATTTGTTTAGCTCTGCTCTTGCCATAGGTCTCAACCTGCCATCTACTGTTGGCTGCGAGCATGTGCCAGGTAATTATTCTGACTGCAAAGGCACCAGGACAAGCCAAGGTGGAGGTAACACCTTAGCAGTTTACTCCTAGATCTGGAGAAAATGGGTATGTTTTCAGCAAATCAGCCTTCCAGTAAGTATAGAGGGAAGCAAAGCTACCAAACAGAAGCAGCTTTAAGTTACTGGGGACTCTTCACCCAGCCTAAATCCATGGCCTCTGCCCAGTCTTGTATTTTAATTGTGGTGCCACTTTGTGCAGGCGTCGAGGTTTGTGCAACAGGATCCCAACCTGCTCCTGTGTGCTCTGGCAATGCACGAAGAGCAGTGAAGCTAATGGCAGCTCTGCTGTGCACTGTAGGGGCAGGCAGCTATCTGGGATAAACTCAAAGATAAGAGATAGAAAATGCACTCAAAAGCTGATCAGATTCAAGAGCAGATTTTCACCACAACATCCAGACAAGATATCCAGAAGGGGACTTTATCTGCTGCTTCGCTGATATCCAGACAGTGCCACCAGCCCTGGGCAGACCTGGATCATCCAGAAGCAGCTCTGGCCTGCACAGTGGGTCTCATGCACGTAAAGAGTCCTTGCAGAGGCTGTTTTGTTGGCAAACAGTGTAACTTGCCACTGTTTCTCTCTTGCACAGAAACAGCTGTAACAGTAGCTACCATAGGCTGCCCTCTCAGCAGTGAACCTGCAGGATTACTCAACAGTGACGGGATGGAGTTGTAAGCAGTCTCTGGAAAACAAGGTAGCCAGGTACAAACTCTCTCTCCAGAGTCCACCAGTGCTTCCACGAACACCTCCTTGCTAAATGGACACAAGGAGAGTACGGAAGAGAACAAGACTGATGTGTCTAATGGTGACCAGTGTCATAAGCCAGCTGGCATCACCCCGGCTTTCACTATCATATGGGAAATGCCACCTGTGTACAGCTGTGCTAATGCATCTGATAGATCTCTGAAGCAGAAACAAATGGAGGGGCACATAAGAGCGCAGTAAACACTCACACACAGACTCACACAGACACAGATACTTTCTCCTAGTCAAGCTCCCAAGGTCAGGCATTTCTAGCATGGACCAAACTTTATCCAGTTTCTGTTTTTTGACATCACAGACATTACCTGGTATCATTTTTATGGCAGTGTTCACTTCACTCCACTCATGAACCTTGTCAAACTTCCAGTCCAGGATGAAGTTTCCATTGTCTGTCACCACAGGGCCCTGGGAAGCAAACCCATTTGTCAGCACCATGAGCTCCTGTTCTATCAGGCACAGCAAGGGACTGTCACAGCCTTACACCAGAGCCATCCCTGTTGCAACAGTTTAGAGAAAGTCATCATTCAAGTAAATAAGGGCACAGTCCACTGCTCCACATGAACAATAAGCCTGTAAATAAAACCACTGCCCAAGGCAACTGTGCCTTCCTCATTCTGCTGCATACAGTTCACAGACAATCACACAGAAGCTGGAAACAATGATGTAATTTCATTACTCTGATAGGGGATCCTTTTCACAGGAGTAGAACTAGAGGAATGTCCTAAAAAGGCTACTATATGCAACTTCAGCCAAAACAAGACTTCTCCACCTCAGTGGAGGTGTGCCAGGGGCTGCTGGATGCCATGGGGAGGTTTTGGAGCAGAAGGATTGCTGGCTTTGTGTCCCTGATGTGCCCAGCACTCTCAAAATTGACAGTTGGGTTCTTGCAACAAAGCCAAGATAGCTGGAGCTGAGAACAAGGTGTTTCAGCAGCACTGAGCAGGGTTTATGACCACACGTGCCAGCAGGAGACAGCATCCTCCAAGGACACAGCTGGTGCTGGAGCACTGGGATGTCCATTCTCCAAGCAACGCTGGTCTTGAGTTCATGGACAGCAACTGGTTTGCTCTTCTCAGGCTCCTAAATACAGCCTCTCAACCTCTTGAGCGAGGGGATTAAACACATTAAAAAAAGTGCTGAGCCTTCAGGCGTTAGCTCCAGCTGTAACTGCAGACAGCCCTCTTTTCCCTCGCCACACGATGCAGGCTGGCTAAGCCCCACTGCCCAAGCCAGGATAGGACAGTGACAGTGGAGACAAAACAGCTTCAGTTTTAATTTAGTCCAGCTCCTGCTCTGTGTGGCATGCAGCAGCCTGGGGTCTCCAGGAACTGCTCACTTAACTCGAGACACTTTGGCAGCACAGACTCCCCTCTAGCCCTTAAACATTCCTGCAGAGCAGCAAGTCAAGTATTCGTGGGTGAGATGGAGAGGGTTCCCACAAACAAAGCAACCCATGCTCTGAACAGGAGGTCGTTTGTGGCCAAAGAGAGATACAGAGCAGCCCTCACACACAGAATGGCTATCCCTCCTCTCTGCTTGCTGCTTGTTCTGGGAGACGTAAGCCAGAGAGGCCTTCCACAAGCAACCCTGACATCTAAACACACACAGTTCATTAACTACAATTAGAGGGAATTACACAAGGGGTTTGATTTAATCAGATGAAAGATCCTCTCTTTGGCCACGTTCAGGTGGCTCCTTTGGGCACAGAGGATCAGGGACACTCACCGCTTTGCTAACAGCCATGCGCAGCTCTGCAGCACCTCCAAAGTTTTTGGTCAGGGCTCTCGTGACAGGGACGTACGCCATGGGGATAACTTCAATAGGGATTCCCTTCTTCCACTGCTCCCCGAGGCTCTCTGATTTTTTCCTGAGGTTCGAGTGATTAGTGTCAAACACTACATTGTCATCACTATCAACAATGCACTTATCACATTCTTTCTTGCAAACCCCTCAGGTGTAAGGCCCTGGAGGGCACAGCAATCAGTTCACATGTGCACACATGTAGGAAGAACCAGTTTAATGCAGGAAGCTCTGCTCATAAGCCCCGTTTTGACACATTTTGGACAAGCAGGATGGAAGTTGGCTTTCCAACAGCCCTGTGGCAACATGCACAGAAGGGCAAATTTATTCCATGCTGACAATCACTGTGCTCAGAAAGAGCAGAGCAGCCATTTCCCCACAAGCCCTGCTGACTCCTAAGCAGTCCTGCTGAGTTGAAAATTAAGGGAAAAAAAGCCAAATTCAATTGCTGAAGCACTGGGAGTCAGGCTCATTTCTACCCATTCCTACTTCCCTGACATGCTGGAAGGACTGTAACAGCCTAAAACAGGACCTTCCAAACCCTCCCACGAAACACGCATGATGAATAGTAATATTTTACCTGTAATCAGCAATAACAATGAAGCATTTTGCATATCCTGCAACTATCTTCTCCTGCGTCAAGCAACCACTGCAATGCAAAAAAAAAGAAAAAATTATGATAAATCAGAAAACAGCAGCCTGCTCCTCAGTGCAGCTCAGAGCCCACCCAGCAGCAGTGCCATGCGCAGGCAGCAAGGCTCACCCGCCTCCTTTGATAAGGTTGAGGTTGGAGTCCACCTCATCCGCTCCATCGATGGCAACATCAAGCTGTAGGAAGAGGAGAAACTTGGTGTGAGAACCTCACCCACTTCCCTGGAGCTGATGTCATCCCAACCAGAGATGAGCGTCTGGTCAGCCACCCAAGGAGACCAGCCCCAGCTCAACCACAGGCATGCGAGAATGGAGAAAAGAAACAAAACAAAACCAACTGTTGGCCTGCAAGGCATGTCACTTCAGCCTCCAGCCTTCTCAGCTAAGACCAGAGGGTCTCCCAGTGAAAATCTTGGTGACAACACTTAAGCAATCCGACATCCCCTGCCAGCAAGCCTCAGGCTGGAAGAGGAGCCCACAGCTTGGCATCCTACTGGCCATCTCAAGGGAGTACCCAGAGATGAGCACCACCCCTCTTGGTCACCTCATGCAGTCAGAGGTTGGGATTTTAGAGAATCCGCAGCATCACCTCAAGCACTGTGTGCAGTTTTGGGCACCATGATATAAGATAAACACGAAACTATTAGAGAGCATCCAAAGGAGGGCTACGAGGATGATGAAGGGTCTGGAGGGAAAGGCCCCACGCTGCTGGAGTTCAAGGAGCGTTTGGACACCGCTCTCAGCCATAGGGTTTGGATTTGGGGTGGTGCTGAGTAGAGCCAGGAATTGGGCTTGATGATCCTTGTGAGTCCCTTCCAACTGGAATATTCTGTGATCATATGATTCTGTGATTTTTGGTCCTTGGGAAACGGAAAGACCCTGTTCGGTGGACAGGGACAGCGTCCTGCCCTGCTCTGCAACGACCTGCCTCCTACAAGTCACCCTAAACCACAGCCTTCCAGCCGGACCACAGCTTTGATCAAACTACACTCAGGGGAAAAGACAAACTTAGCCAGTTCTCTCACATTCTGCAGCTTTTGTCCTCAGCAAGGACAGATGAGCCTGGTGCTTTATGAAGGACCAGGTTAGAGGAATGCCAGGGAGGTCTCACTCCCCCGGTCCCGCTTACCTCTGGATGTCGGTCCAGGTCACTGAGCGTTAAGCCGTTCTGCAGGATCAGCTGACGGGCCTGTGCACCAAGAACACAGCAAACACTGTTTACCAGCAGCAGGAAAGGAAAACAGACTCGTCGTGTCATTCCCCCTGCAGAGGCACTGGTGGGGGCTGCAGTGCTGCATCCTGAGCTCGCGGAGAGGCTGCAACCAGCAGCAGAAATGCATGGCAAGGAGGAAATGTTTCCAGACCTGATTATTTTACCAAAATAATGCTGATGATGACGATTTGAGTTGAAATGCTCAGTTGGTGCAAAGGGACTGGGCTGGATCAAGGTCCCTCCATACTGAACAGCATGGGGCCATCAGCCTGATGGGAGGAGACACCTGTATTTAAGCATGAAGGCAGATATGGGATTCTTGAGTCCTGTATTTTGTTTCAGCTTGGACATCGTCCTCCCTCACACCCATCCAGCCCCTGTGATTTCACTTGGCTGAAAAACGGGAGCAGGAAAATGAAATATTTATACCACATGGGACTAACAATGAAAGTGTTTTTCACATTGGAAAGAAACAAACAACAATAGAAAAGCAAAAAAGAAAAGCGTAACTCATGGAAAAAGTGTGAGAAGCCTCCTGAAACAGCTGTTTGGTGGCTCTGATCTGCTTTTACCAATGTAGCTGTGAGTTTCCCTCTAGTGGCAATATAACACAGAGCACCTGGAGTTAATCGGTTCAAAGAGAAGTTCAGGCTTACAGAACCTTAAATGGGTTGAATTTTCCATGTTACAAATCATAGCCTGAATGAGGCTCCCTCCCATGCATGAACTCTTCTTGAGTCTGAATTTCCTACCATGCTGTGGCTATTTCAAGAAACCTGTGTCACAGCCTAGAACTCATTCCCATGAGCTTTACCTGCTATCAAAGTGCACCAGTCACAGGTATTGGCACCCTAGAAATCTTTTACATTACGATGGCACTACATCCCATGCAGTTTTAACACCCATGGGCTGTGGGCTCCCGATCACACTGTGCACTAGGATTGCCCTAAGGACTCATAGACCGCCATCAGTGCGTTTACATACACGATATGGTGTTCATGTAAAAAGATTTCAGGACTCTGGGAACTGAAAGCATTGAAAAACACTGCACTGTACATGCAGGCTGGACACTGAACAGGCTCAGAGTCAGCAGTGTGGAAACGAAGTGGCTCTCTTCAGCCTCTCTGCTTGCAAGGCAATGAGAGTAGATGGGTAGAAATCAAAGCAGAGCTCCCACAATTGGGGACAAAGCATCAGTAACTGCACAGCACTTATGTACCCACAAAGGTCCAGGTTAGCCCCATTTCCCAGCCCAGCACTGGAAATCCAACATGCAGTCTGGAGCACTACATTAGCTGGCTGGAAAGATGGGTCCTTTAGGGATTAGTCGAGTGACAGGTTGTTGTGGAGAACGGTCTCACTTCGTGCTCTCAGCACGCATCCGGGTGAAAAGAAGAAACAATGCAAAAGCCAAGGGATGGATACTTACCCTGGCACTAGCTTTAGTGATGGTGATGGAATAACTCAACCTTACAACAGGGAAGGGAGGAGAATAAAAGCCCACTGAAAGCAATTCTTCCTTGCCAGTGACCTCAGGCAGCCATTTACACCTGTACGTAGCGAAAACAAGATGCTAACCTGGGAATGCTTCACTCCAAATTGGTTGAGGTCTAAGAGGCTGCACAAGACATCCCCACATTGGGGGCATTTGGATTCATGCACATGTATGATCTAGCTCTTCCTTTTACCGGCAACCATGTTGTTTCACTGGTAAGAAACTCTAATATTACATGAACACTTCAAGGCAGGGCAGGCTCCAGCCCACACTCACCATGAGACCTTTATCAGTATTTTCTGTAAGACCTAATAACTGAACCCAGAGGAGTTTTCCTGGGTTCAAATGGCACATGACATCTCAGAGTGGGGATCAAAGAGAGACTGTCCCTGCAGTGTATGTATGAAACAGCAGTACTGATGCAGGTTAAAAAATATATTCTAGTCTTTATTTTTTGCCCTTTCCAGCAGTTTGCGTCATATTCCAGTTTGCCACTGGCTGTTTGCAAAAGCTGAGGAAAGAGAGCTCTGTACTTACACTTACAGAGTATCTGTAGAGTGCAGTGACTGTAAGTTATCATAAGATTTTAGGATAACTGAGGTTGGTCTCTACCCAGCCTCCAGCTCGCTGCAGAGTCAGCTCCCAGGTTGTTCAGAGCTTTGCCCTGAAAACCTCCAAGATTGAGCACAGCCTCTCTGGGCTGCCTCACTGCTTGACTGTCCTCCCAGTGACAAAGTTGTGACAAAAGTATAATCCCAGAATCCACACTAGGACCAACAAAAGGACAAATGCCCAATTCCCAGACCAGGGCACTGACACCTCACCTTGAAAACCCTGTGGGTGGTCCCTGTCCCACAGACAGGTGATGTCACCTCTCTCTGCCCTAAGGGGACAAGGTGCACAGCTGCTTATCTACAGCACATTACCACCTCACAGAACAGAGGCACAGACACCAAAGCCATTTGCCTGAAGGCAGTGAAGCAGCTCAAAAGCTTCCTGAGCAGCTTAGTGTTTTACCACTGAGCCATATTCTCCCCGTCTTCACTACTCTTTCAAGAACTAGGTTGGTTTGAACTCATCTCTGCAAAAGTTGAGCTGCAAAGGAAAAATTAAGCTCATTTCTCTTCTGCAATTTCTTGCAAAACCCCGTTGATGTACTCAGTCAAGCTCCTCCTGAAACCATGAGAGCTGGCACTGCAATTTTTACAACTTTCAGGGCCTGATAAGGAATCAAATGAAATGAGACTCAGCGTCTCCAATGTGTATTGCATTATGTGCTTGGTTCATCACTGTCAATGGAATGATCATGTATGCGAACACCTGGACTGGAAGAAAGCAAAGGAGGAAGGAGCCTACCTGGAAAGATGTGGGGATGCAGACAATTGTCAGGTTCTCTTCTTTAACCCGCTCAGCTGTAGGAAGAAAGCAGAAGCCTTGGTTTGTTCACTGTGAAAGAAAAAACACACCAGCTTTCTCTTTAAGAAATCTCAGTTTGCAACAGCCCCTCTGAATCACTGCAATTACTTGCTTGGCTTGCAAATAACTCAGTCACGCTCCAAGTGCAAACAGGTGCCACCCTGCAGAGCTGAGGCTCCCTTTCTGCAGAAATGTTTGAACACCCACCAGAGCCCAGCCCCAGACACACAGCCATTAACCTTTGTGTCTCCAGAAGCACAGCAAGGGTTGTGCTTTGTCAGCAAATCCTCACCTGGGAACTCAGCCCTGCTTGCGCTCCATTAGACAGGTTGTGCTGTGCTCCTTGTAAACAGAGCTGCTGCAGCTGTCTGAGAGGTTTTCTGGCTTGTTGCCTTGGGGACATCGTGTCCACTTATTATAAAACATTTAAATAGACGGCAGGCAAAGGACTAATAAAATATTCCACTAAATGGAAGGATATATTCCCTCCCTCAGGTTAACCCCAAACGACTAAAATCTATTACTGAGATATCATTATGGACAAAATGTTATTTTAGTGAATATGATACTTAGGGACAAGCCAACAGCCTGACAGTCAGCAACAGCTGTCTCAGCAGAGCAAGCACATGGGCTATACACCTCAAGGCAACCCCACTGCTGGGGTTAAGATGCAATACCTAAGTCTGAGTGCTATACAACTCACATTTCAGGAGACATGAAAAGTCACACTTTGCAGCCTGGGACAGGCAATCCACTTTAAATACTGGACACATCTGTTTAGAGATGCATCTTGTGTTAAAGTGAGGAGTGGCTGGAACACTGAGCCAAATCCAGGCAGCTGAATTGCAGCTCCCAAGTCACCTCCCAACAAATCTCTGTGTGGGGTGAGGTGGGTGCGAGCAAGCAGGTCCCACCCTGCTCCCATGTTTCCTGAACTGTGCTCAGCCCTACACCCTGCTTGGGGCCAGCTCTGCCCAAAGAGCTGGAGTTGCCCTGAGCTGTGCTTCCAAACAGGAGCCCCAAGGCTGAAGGGAAACTTTAAACCTCAGTGCCTTCTGTAATGAGGCATGAGGATAATTAGCCTCACATTCACTTTGCAAAATTGCATTTGCCTCGCTTGAATATTTTGCAAAGAGGCTGAAATCTTCTGAATGACATCTTGAGCCAACTTGCCCCTAAAGGCAAGCAGATCAACCTAGCTGCAGGGTACGAAAAAGGCGCAGCAGAATTCCGTTCCTTGCTCTGCTTACACCTCAGCAGGACCCTCAGTGTGAATAATGTGGATGTGAGCAGGCAGTGTGAGCTGCATACAAATGGGTTAACGGAAGCAGAGCAGCTGCATGGCCCAAAGCCACAAAGCAAGTCAGGACAGGGCAAAGCTGCAACAGAGCTGGAACAGAATGGGAGGTTTTTAGCTCCAGTTTGCGGTGGGTGCCAGTGAAGTGCACTGCGTGTGCCTCCAGGGAAAGCAGGTGGCAAAGCACAGCCCTGCTGAACCAAGTCAAGAACCACTCTCTGCCTGGGACTGTATGTGCAACCAATCTGGAGCACAAGACTCAGTTTTAACCTTCATCTTCAAGAAGGATACAGCAATGGGTGAATACTCCCAAGGCATGAGCTCCCAGTCCTGACGATCTAGGGCTGGTTTTCAATTAGCTGGAGCATCTGGACAAGAGAACTTCCTGCAGCACAGGAGCATCCTACCTAATCGATGCACCGCATGGACAATCGTGGAGCCGCTCCCGATGCCAAGAACTTGGTTGTTCTGCAAAGCAAAGAGAGACAGAGGAGAGCTGTTAATGGGGCCTCTTCTGCTTTTCCCAAGACTCTACTCTGGACACACTGTTTTAGCAGGCTGCAGACACGGAGAGGAACTCCCTCCAGCAAGGCAGGGCTGCTGTTTGCTCTCGGAGAGGGTGGCTGAGGGATTTTAAGCAACTCTCCCACACGTGCTCGCTGAGCACCGCTGTGCTCTGGCTCTCAGGGCACTCGATGCACGCTCACTGCTGGTTACTGGCAGCCTCAGCACCAGCACATGGGAGTTTGAATTCCAACTAATCCTTGAGGGACTGATGAGGCCAGCCAAAAGAAAACAGGGTTTTTCCTCCCCCACAGAAAAACGGAGCAGAGGAGGAAGGAAGCCTGAGAAACACTTCCACATCACCATGCTTGTTCAGGACCTCGCAGCTCCCAGGCAGCAGCAATTCTCTTTGAAACAAGCAGAGCAGTTTGAAAGCACAGGACAAGCCTTTTCCTTCTGAAAGCAGGTGATAGGGAATACTCCTAGCACGGCAGCATGGCAGCAGGCAAGGCAGCACTACATCTAGCTGTTCCTGTTGAAAAGCCAGGAGCTCCACACAACCCACAGAGGAAGAAGCTGAAACAGCCTCAAGATAACATCTCCCGAGGAAGCCGCACGGTAATAGCACCGGGCTGCTGCCAACGGTATTGTTAGTAAACAGTACAGCTGCAAAGAGGAGAGCAGCAGCTCCTAGAGGTTAACAAACACCATCCTCTAGAAGCACATAACTGGCTGCAGGAGAGGCCGGCAGCACCTGAGGGGTGGGTGAGCTAGAGAGGATCACGTGCCAACCACAGCTCAGCCCTGGACTTTCTCTGCTTGTGGTCTGGTTTATGGAAGGCTCTGGCCCCAGCCATAAGTGGATGTGTTCCTACAACATGCCACAGGCTGAGGTGGATGGATGTGTTATCTCCCCGAGAGGATGCTCTGCTGTGTAAGTGCGTGGTGTCACTTCTTGGATGTTAGGCAGCCCAGGAGCTGTTCCTCCATGTGCAATAAGACAGAGCTGTGGACAAAACCACATCTGCAGCATTTCAACCATCTGAAATGTTACTGGGACGTGAGCCAGTCTGGAGACGTGGAGCCCAAGGCTCCCAGGGTCCCATTTTCCTAGGATTAATGACTTCCCGTGCATCTGCATGTTGAAAGCTTAGGGAAAAAAAAGAACAGTTCTCTGAAACCCAGCACACCAACGGCTCCAGCCCTTCCTAACCACGGTGACTCTGCAAAAGGGGAGAGCAACAGGTTGCAGCTGTATGCTTGCAACACTGCCAGCAGCACTACAGCTCCTTGGGTGCCCTACTGGGGTGGTGAGAGCCTCAGTTTTCTCTTTGGTATCTTCAGTCCTCTGTGGCAGTCATACCCACTGAGGTGCTGTACAAAGGCAAAGCCAGCTGCCCCCAGGCAGCTTAGGGCTCTAAAGCTGCTGCTGCCTGTGCTGCTCCTGGTTTGAGCACATCCATCCTGGATGGCTCCTGCCCTGGTACTACGGGCTCTGCTCCCACTGCTGCCCAGCGGATGAGCACCGGGGATAAAAACACGCGCACAGGATGGAGGCTGCAGCTGTGTTTTTGGAGATTATAGAGTTCCTTCTGCTAACAGTGATAGCAACGGCCAAGCATGAAGCTGTTCCAAAAAGCAGCTGCACCCTTCCCATAGAAGCTGAAAGGGGACAGATTTTCTGCAATAGCTGCGACCATCTAACTCTCTTAAGTTGCTTTTCCACCATTGCATCAAACTAACTCACAGAGCAAACATTGCAGTGTTACTCCCACCTCTGCCTATTTGCTGAATTATTAGCCAGACCCTGAACTTTCATCAGCTGGGACACAGCCAGAAACACCACAAGCTTGCTTGACCACCAAACAGCTCAAAAGTCCAGGTATAGGAGTCTCGCTTTGCCCCCAGACCCAATGTGTCCAACAGCTGTGGGGCTCCCTTTCAGCCAGGAACCACACACCACGCTCCCCAGCCCCAGACAGCTTTGGGGTGTGCTGGTAGAGGAAGGGGAGGCTGAAAATAAGTGAATAAGTTATGGAACACCATAAATAAATTTACGGGACACCAAGAAACGTAACAGCAACTGAGTCTGGAGGCAATGGGAAGGAAAAGGGTTTTTCCCCCAAGTGCTCACAGAGAGCTCCTTGGCAGTGCCTCTGTCCTTTCAACACTGCTGTTGCAAAGTGCTTGAACTGCAAATATTACAAATAAAGCACCACTCAGCTTTAACCATTGATCCTCCGAGTGCTCACTGTGAGCCGGTGTCAAAGCGTGAGCTCCTCCAGTCCTACCCGAGCATGGAGGGGTGCTTAAAGCAATGCAGAGGAGTGGAGCACCCCAGGCTCGTAGCACCCAGAGCCCCCCACACTGACACAAGCACATTAGCCGAGCTTTTCCCACAGCCCAGGAAAGTTTGGAGGCGTGCAACCCGGCTCAGGGTGTCCCACAGCGAGGACGAGGGCAGGAGAAGCAAAGCCCTGGGTGCTGCTCGCCTCACCTGGACGTGCTTGTCCACCGCCGCGCAGGCTGCCAGCCGCTTGGCCTCCTCTGCCATGGTGCCGCCGGGCCGCCCGCGGCTGAAGGCTCTCCTCCCGCCGGCCCTGGCCCTGTCCCTGCCCCTCCCCGGAGGCCGGGCGGCCAGGGGCGTGCTGCGGAGCGGGCCGAGCCGGCCGAGGAGCCGCATGCCGCCGCGGCCCGCCCCGGGGGGGGTCTCCCGTGCGGGCTGCAGGCCTGGGCCGAGCCGGCTCCTTCCTCCTCCTCCTCCTCCTCTTCGTCCTCCTCCTCCTTCTGCGGGAAGCTGGGACTTGTAGTGCGGAGAGCCGCGAACTACAGCTCCCACAATGCATGACAGAGCGCGTGGAGCCGCAACCCATGAGCGTTGTTTGACTCAGTTCTCTGCAACTACAGTGGGAATTGGCACTGAGGATGGAGGGCTGAGGCTCTCCTGGAGGGTGTCTGGTCTCTTGTGAGGCCTCACCTGGGGCACTGCGTTCAGCTCTGAACCCCCAGCATAAGGACCTGGGGCTGTGGGAGTGGGTCCAGAGGAGGCCACGAGGATGCTCAGGGCTGGAGCACCTCTGCTGTGGAACCAGGCTGAGAGCTGGGGGTGTTCAGCCTGGAGGAGAGAAGGCTACGGGGAGGCATTGTTGCAGCCTTCCAGGACCTAAAGGGCCTACAGGAGAGGTGGGGAGGTATTGTCAGGGGTTGTAGTGATTGGACAAGGGGGAATGACTTTCAACTAAAAGAGGGAAGATTTAAATTAATAATTGGGAAGAAACTCTTCACTATGAGGGTGGTGAGGCCCTGGCACAGCTGCCCAGAGATGCAGTGGGTGCCCCGTTCCTGGAGGTGCTTAAGGCCAGGTTGGATGGGGATTTGGGCACCTGAGCTGGTGGGAGGTGCCCCTGCCCATGTCAAGGGTTGGAACTGGATGGGCTTTAAGGTCCCTTCCAACCCAAACCAGTCACTGGTTCTATGAGGTACTGGTGGAGGAACAAGGGTGGGCAGGGGCAGCCCCCAAACTGCTGCAGGCAGTGTATGGAGCTCAGCAGGGTGACTTGGGCCCACCTGGACTTCCTGAGGTGCTATAGAAGAGCCTTTCGTGGACTTTATTTCCAGCTTTGTAGCCCAGTCTTGCTCAGAAGTGTTCATGTATCGTGGAGGGGTTGCACCAGCCAGGAGTGACTCTGGGTCACCATGATGATGTGGAGGGACATGGACATGACAAAATACAGTGGCCCTCAGACTGCAGTCACCAACCAGCACTCCCAGGTCAGTATAAAACCTGACGGAAGTTTTCTTCAGGGAGTACATAAACTTATTTTTTTGCCATATTTTTTTGCCTCTGTCCTGGGCTGGCATTGGCTGAAACTGTTCCTGAGTAAATATCAGGGACGAAGATCAACCACCAAATACATCTACACCAGCATTTTCAAACCTGGCAGCCGAGCAAAGACTACACATGAGCACTCACTAAAAAAGACCTTCTCTCTAGGCTGCAACCCCCCTGAGACTGATGGGATGGCAGGTACAAGGTCAGACCACAATGAGTAGAGAATAATCTTTTTTTATTATTATTTGCACAACAGAAAAGCTGCTGTTGACTTTTTTTTTTTTTT
>WBMW01004027.1:193460-260607 GCA_013396635.1 Penelope pileata
CAGGTGGGCCCGGGGCGGCGGAGGGGTCGGGGAGGGGTGAGGAGGCCCTGGGGTGGGGTGCTCCGTTCCCTCAGGGCTCGTTGTGGGGGCTTCAGCTTGGCAGGTGTTAGCTGGGAGCGCCGCGTGAACTGTTCAGAAGGTTCCTAAAACACCTCAATAGTGTTAAGTGTACCCTTCTGGTGTAGGGACTGAGGGAGCAGAGCAGGAGTGCTGCTCTCCTAGGTCTGTGGGTGAAGTAGTGATTGGTGGCCAAAGTGCCCGTGAAATTTAGTGCTGCAAAGATGGGGAAGGGTGTGGAGGGCAAGAGGTGTGTGTGAGGAGCACTTGAGGCCCCTTGGTTTGCTCAGCCCAGAGCAGAGGAGGCTGAGGGGAGGCCTCATGGCGGCCTACAGCTCCTCACAGGGAGCGGAGGGGCAGCGCTGAGCTCTGCTCTCTGGGGACAGCGACAGGGCCTGAGGGAATGGCATGGAGCTGGGTCAGGGGAGGGAAGGGTGGGGGTTAGGGAAAGGTTCTGCCCCAGAGGTGATGGACATGGCACAGGCTGCTCAGGGCAGTGGGCATGGCCCCACGCTGCTGGAGCTCAGGGAGCATTTGGTCACTGCTCTCAGCCATAGGGTTTGGATTTTGGGTGGCCCCATGTGAAGCCAGTTGGACCCAACAATCTTTATGCATCCCTTCCAACTCAGGATATTCTGTGATTCTATGACATCCAGCTTCAGTCCTGGGGTTCTGTAAGCCCAGAGCTCTGTCCAACCTCCTCCTGCACCTGCCACTTGCTGCTTAGAGTGTCCTGTGCCTCCCAGCCCTCTTCCAGCCAAAGCACAACTCTCTCCTTTATTCAACTGCTCCTTACACAGCCACTGGTGTGTGCTTGGAGGGAGGAAAAGCCCGCACAACAAATTGCCAGAGAAGTTTCAGTGAACAACCTGGGGAAATAAAGCTCTTCCTAACCACAGGTGGCACAGAGCGGCGGCATAGGGCAGGTTTTAATGAATGACTCAAGTGCAGAAATGTTACTGAGCTGTTTGCAGTCTGCTTGGGAATTGGTTGAGAAAAGATGAGGTGATAAGCCACAGCGAGAGCTGAAGGAAGAAGACCATGACTAAATGCTTACTATATTTGAGAACCAGTTCTAAAAATGAAAAACCCAAAGCTTTTTGGTAGTGTACCACACCATTCGTTTAGAGCAGGCAACTGGCTGCTAACTTTGCATCCTGTTTTGTATTGGGAAAATCTATTTGCTTGTTGGCAACAGAGTCATTCTTCTGTGTATAGGATCATCAGAATCTTGGCTAGTTTGCTACAGCTCTGCTGTAGTCAATTTTTAATATGACTTTAATTGATTTAGTCCCAGAAAATATTTTAAAACAACTTTTCTGTTTTATAACTAAAGTTAAATAAGGTACACTAAAGATGTTCAATCTGATAATTTGAGCTTGAGATTAAATGTGGGGGTTGTCTAATTGATCAGTGCTTTGGAATAGATTTGCTGTCATCAAATAGAAGTGGAATCACAACAGGGCTGTAGTATTTGCCTACGAACGTTTCTTTCCTTTTTTTTTCCCATCTGTGAGATCTCTGCTCACCTCAGCTAATTAGCTACAAAATATCCGTGTAATACAACAAGGGGTCAGGACAGTCTTAAAACAAACAAACAACAAGAAGCCAACAAAAAAAAATCCCAACCTAAACTGTTTTTGCTGTGAGCAAATAAACGTGATCGTGGTTTTGAGGAATTCCTCTTTGCTAGAGGAAAATAAACGTGATGGTTAATGAATGCCGTGCCCTTTGCTTGCAGTTGTGCAGGTTTTGAAGTTGGAGTAGATGTTTAGAGTTCAGATTTGACAAGTAGCTGTGCTTGTAGTGCCCCAAAGGTCTTTTGAGTCTAGTGTTAGTGTTGTTTTGATTTTTCTAACTAAAGCAAGAATAATGGTAAATGCTGTACCCCAGCAATGATAAGTTCTCCTTTCTTTTACTAAGAAAAAGAACTCATTTGAATAGATGTAAATTTTTTGTACATCGAAAGTGTGTGGGGAGGCCAAATAAGTATTTCTGTCCTGTTGACACCTTCCCATGCCATCTTGGCCCCTTTCTCCTGTTTGTGGGTAACTGAGACCTCACTTCTGCAAAGTGGAGCAGAGCAGTGTTCAGGCCACCCAACCTCAACAGCTGCTGTGTTCCTCCTAGGGTATAGCCAGGGCTGTCAGTCCCAGGACTGGCCTTTTATAAACCTGTGTGGAAGTTTGTAATAGTCTTCTGGGTAGTTTAGAGAGTGAACGTTGTAACTGTACTTCAGCAGCAAGCTAGAGACAGAGGAGAGGAAATGGTAAGAAAACAGATTTTCATTTAACCCCAGAGACCGTGTCTGGATGTGGTGTGGTTGAGGGGGAACTGGCAAATAAAACCTGGCTGTACAGCAGTAGTGTAGGCCGGCAGCTGCTGTGATTGCAGATACCTTTGTCTGCACTGTATTGTACGGATCCTTTGCCTCAGTCCTTCTGCTGGCCGCCTGTAAGTACCCCGGAGGAGTTTTCTCCCCCCCAACCCCGTCACCTGGTTTGTGGTGTGTTGTGGAGCACCAGCTAGAGACAAGGCAAGGTACATGAATGTCTTTTTACTGATGTTTGTTTATCAGTTTTCTGGTTGATGCATGCTGGCATTTAAGCAATTGTTTGGTTTGGAGATAGGAGTGATTCCTTTCTGTGTATTGTTTTGTTTGTTTGTTTCTCTTCTGGTCCAGGCTTGTAGAGACTCTTAATTTTGGGATTTGGGGCTTTTTGTTTTTCCTTCTCTAGTAGCATACAGTGTCACTCACTCACTAGTACAGTCCATGGCTTATTTTCAGCAAATCCCTTGCTGTTTCAGGAACTTGGAAACTCAATGCCGTTTGTCTCTGTCCTCCTCACTTCCTTAACATCACAGTTGTGATTTGGGGCCTTCTTACATTTGACACTAAGTTGGGTAATGAGGACTTTGCATGGGCTGGTGTGCAGAACTGAGGCTGTATTCTCAGCAAACCTGTGTGTTGTTGGACCAGGTTTCTTGTAGTCCTTAAGCACAACCTCAGTTGGGTAATGTTGATATTGTTGCCTGTGATAAGGTGTTGTTTTGCAGGGCGTATAAAGACTTAACTGAAATACAAGCTGATTGTCTTGTCTCTTTTCTTGCAATTTGATTGTGTCCCAAATGTGCACCGAGAATATTATTTCAGTTTATGCCTATAATTGAATACTCTAACTGCCACCAGCAACAGCTTGCAAGAAGATGGTTAAAAAGATGGGTCTTTATGCTAGAATAAATTTTCATTTTCTTAACCATATGCTACTGGTGTAAGAATTTGGCACTATCTGCTACAGCAAGTCTAAGATAGCGCAGTGGGGTGACAGAAAGCAAGTGGCTTACTCCTTTTTAAACTCTGAGTGAAGTACTCTAAAGTCTGAAGTAGGACTAAATTGCTTTTATCAGACTGTTAATCTGGTGCTTGATGAGAACACCTGAAAATTGGGAAAAATCTTTGTCTTGTCACCACTTCATGCTTTCAGTACTCAGAGTAGTGGAATCTCAGAGATAAAGGGGAGAAACTTGGGAAGTCTGACAGTGGGAATGTACGATGGAAGCCTGGGTTTAGCTAGGGAATGTGTAGACAAATTAGAGATATTAAATCAAATGGAGTTCAAGTGACAAGGTTTTTAACTCTGGATTTCATAGAATCATAGAATGGCCCGGGTTGGAGGGGACCCCAAGGATCATCAGGTTCCAACCCCCCTGCCACAGGCAGGGCCACCAACCTCCAGAGTTGGTCAGAGATGGGGAGAATAGGTATTTAGATTTTAATTTATAGAAAAACACAGTAAGTAACTAAGGATTTTATTACAAGAACAAGGAATCTTTAGCATTTTTTTGGTGACATTCAGGAGTATTGTTGAAAGGCAAAGTGGAGATTGGATCAGAGACATGACTGGTTCATGTCAAGCGTGTCACTCGTTAGAAAAGTGGAGAAAAACACATTTTACTTGCACTCAGATTAATTCTAAAGGTAGCCAGGTGCAAGATTTGGACTGAGGGCTAGAGATGGGCTGGTTCTGGTCCTGTCTCATCACAGTGTTTGCTCAGTAGGTGGAGTCTGGGAAACAAAGTCCATTTTCTGCCTATTGGCTGATGGAGCTATAAAGAGTGCTGCAGCACCCAGGAGATGTGGGGCTTTTTAGGGTACACAGTAGCAGTTGGTTAAACCAAAAAGTGTGTGCTGTTGGTTTAAAGAAAAAAAAATTCCCTCCAAAGGCATGGTTTTCTGTTTTGTTCCATTCCTAATGGGTTAAACTTCAGTGCAGTTACACCATGATTTGAGTGACCTGAGCTCATGGTGTGAGTACGGTTTCAAAAACTGCCATGTTGGGTGGCGAGGGCTGTAGGGGAAGGTTCAAGTTTGTATCTGGCAAGGAAAGATAATACGAAAAATGAAGAAACAAAGTCATAAAATATTCTGTACTTAGAGATAATAGAAGCAGGAAGAATTAGATAAAATAAATGGGAGAAGGTGGGAAGGAGACATGTCAGTCTGTGCTGTTAGAATTTGTCTTCTCTACCTGCCATGATTCCCTCCACTCTAGCTGGATTTCTACTTCTTTTTTTTTTTTTCAGAACCAAGTTCTTGGCTGGAGCAACACAAAATTTAAACAGATCCACTTGGAATAATATTTTTTATCTGGAGCCCTCTGGCATTGCATAAATTGCTTTACCGTAACGCAACCAGATTCTGTTACATGTGTGTCCAAGGCCTTTAATGTCTCAGCACTTGTTTACAGTGCTTGAGAACAGACTCCTGCACTCCAGCTGATTATTAACCCAGTCTTGGTTTCTGTACGGTTGGAATGATGACGTGTGCTCAGTTTATAAAAAATGCACGTATTCCACTGTTCAAATGTTTGCACATCTGGTACTTTTCTTACACTCAGAAGCTTGGGGAGGAATGTCTTGCTTGGTCACCTTTGGTAGTACGGGCTGTGACGTTATCTTTGGTCCAGGTTAAAGATGTATTTATTTTTCCATCTGTTAATAACGTAGTGCACATAGTACAGTGTAAGAGCCTATAAAAGTGCGTGGGTTACTTCTACATGTAAAACTGCAATGTTTTACGTGACCTTTGTTACAGGTGAGGTGAAGAAGCCGCTGTCAAACTTCTTTTTAAGATGAGGATTTTAGCTTTTCTTTAAAGAAAAATGATATCCCTCATCGTTTCTTCTCTGAACTTCAACTTATCGCACTGGCAGCTTTAGACAAGTGGATATATTTGGAGTTCTGCACAATAACTTGGTGACCCTTATTGTTTAATAGTTCTTATACTTATCTATGAGCATTTCCACTCCCTCCTGCCCCCCCAGCCTACCCATCAGGCTTATTTGCACAGTTCCTTATTCTCATTGAAACCGACGTCTATAAAAAGTCCTTCTGGGTCACTAAATCCAGCTGCCCTCAGCACACGCTGTCTGTAAAGAGATGAAGCTCTCCTCCCACAGCCTTTGAAAGCTGGTGAGCTCGCAGCAAGACAGAGCTGCCTGCACATCCCCAGCTTTCGCAGGTCAGAACATAACCAGTTTCAAGGGAAAAAGGCACTTTGAAAATGCCTTGTCAGTGTTTTACTGCTGGTCATTCGCTACCCGTGGATTGTTTTTTATTAATTGATGCTTGAATTCTAGCTCAATCAGAAATGCCTGTTCTAATTGCACTACTGTGTAAGAGAACTGATAAGCTTCAGGCACTGGAGAAACGAGCAGATAGCTCGCTGTTGCCATGTGTTTCCAGATATGAAACTTATGCTGTGGGTAGCCTAAGACAATTTTCTTGTTTTGTTGCCTGGAGTGGTTGGAGGTTGTTTCTAATGTCCTGTGTGTGTCTTGGGCAAGACTTGTTTTATTCTAAGACGCTTCAATCTCCTCCAGGATTTCCATCTTTCATCCAGAAGCATTGAAAGCTTACTTAGTTGTGACTTAATCTTTTGATTTGCTTGGTTAATTATTTCAGGTTTTGCTTATTTTGAAGGGACATGTTAAAGATCACTGTGAAATCAATAAGATCTATGCTGTTCACATAAGTAAATGAGAAGAGGAAAATCTCATCCAGTGTTGTAGTGGTAACACATGCATGTGGGAGCAAGATAGCTATCTCCTCTGGAACTGAACTCTGTGAGCATCTTATAGCATGTTAATTAGCTTGATATGCAGTCACAGACTTCAACTTTTCCCTTCTCTTGTTGGTCAGGGTAGAACTATCAAGTTAAATGCTGTTTTGTTGTGTATATTGACTTAATTTTATATTTAATACAGTGGGATTCCAGCTTTAGAAAACAGCTCACTGATAAACTACATATTGCTGGAGTTCTAACACTGAATGTTTTTACTTTCAGATCTCTAGTAATTATCAGCACTTTGGATGGAAGAATTGCTGCACTGGATCCAGAAAACAGTGGGAGAAAACAGTGGGATCTGGATGTGGGATCAGGTTCTCTGGTGTCATCCAGCCTCAGTAAACCAGAGGTAAGGCTTAGTCTCTCTCTTAACTAAATCTTCTAAAACAGAATTGTCAGTGATTAAAAACAAGGGCTGTTTCTTTCATATTTAATATCTATTAAATAATGCAGCAAACCCGGTATGAACAAAGTTTGACAGCTAATCTCAGACTTCTTTTTGGAGTGCTTACATCATGTTGCTTTTTCAAACTAGAGTGGGTCCTACTATTGACATAAGTGACAACTATCAAACTAGATGATGTAACCAGGTTTGGGAATTGTCTGCAGCTGCTGATTGGAAACAAGTTACTTGTAATTTGAAGCAAACGGAAGGATCATCTGCTTTGTGTTACTAGAGTATGTTTTGGCAAGTACTGTCATTTTTTTTTTTCCCCCTCAACAAAAGCAAAAGTCCTTGTGACTTAACAAATGAACAAAAGATTGCTTCTTATACTCGATAAGCAGGCTGCCTATGAAATAAAATGTACTAGCAGGGAAATAGAGCACTGAAGGTCACCCTGAAGGACTCAGTGGGGAAAGGTTGCATCATTTCTTGCATATGAGCTGTAACTAGGAAATTTGAAGAGTTTAATTTCCTATTTGGTGCCATTTCCACCATCAGTGGTTGTATTTCCCCAAGTTTTGAATAAACTTAAGCTAGAAATTAGAAGGGATTTTCTTGCTTTTTCTTTTTCCTTCCTGTACTGAAGAAGTGATATCCAGGAGTTGATACCCAGCTCTCCTAAAATTAGGAAGAATAAATATACCAACTACGGAGTCGTTTGTGGTGCTGGCAAAGTGCATGGTCCTTCACTGTCATGGATGGTTGGATTGATAACCAGCCCCATACCATACTTTTACACAATGAACAGGGAATGAAAGTTGAGTAAGGGATATTCAGACTGTATGGGTGTGTTGCTTGTGGTTTTGTTACTGTCTACACCACCTCTGTTAAAAGATTTGATTTGATGCTGTTCAAGGGTGAGAGCTAGTAATAGGCACCTCAGATTGACAAAGTACAGTGAATGTTGACCCATGTTCCCTTGTTTCTGAGAGACTGTTATTTACTGATGCAACTTTTTGATACTTCTTCAGATACATTGTTTAAATGTAAAAGAAACTGTAAAAGAATCACTGTTTCAAAAATGTCTTCTAGGGCAGAATTGAAAGGGATATGCAAATGGTAAGGGGGTCCGTAAAGAGGAAGGTGTCTCCTAGCAACTGTCTTCTTTCACAAATATTTTCTGTACTAGGAACTTAAAATATTGATCTGTTACGTGTTGCTGTGAACAGTTTGAGATGAGGACAGTGAAAATAGAACAACCATATAAAAAACAAACATCTGAAATCTACGCAAAGAAAAACTTCGTTTTTCACTACAAATGAAGACATGAGGCCAGGTTTTCAAAGATAGCAAGAATTCTAGCATTTCTTACTGCAGAAGTGTTCTCGCAAATCTAGATTTCCGTGACTGAGTTCTGATCTTTTTACAGTGTGGTGTGACTTTTGAAACTGAAGGTTGGTGCCTGAGCAACAGAAATGGTTCTTTGTTCATACAATATTTAGTTCATTTCTGTGGCTACAAGTTAGTAGGTTATGGGAATCACCAAATTACAGTATAAAAGAGTGGTGTTGTGTGTATGGGTTATTTTTGGATGGGCATTCAAATTGTTGCTTTTCTACAGCTGTGTCCAAAGGCACTGGTGGGTTTTGGCAGTTAAGATGCAGACCTTAGGAGATAACTTGTAAGTTAAAAGTAAGTGAAGTTCATTCTGGCTTTTTGGAAGCTGTTAAAAGTTATGAATATAGGCCTTTTAGATTTACTGTTGTGTAAACAAACAGCATTTGTTTAAGACAAAACTTACCAAGAACTTAAGTAATGCTCCAAATAAGCTGCACTAAAACATTTCAATATTTAAATGTTTAATCTGCTGTCATCACCTGAAATATTTCATAGTGAATCTAGAGACTTCTTGATGGAATAGTTGGCCTCATTAAAGTTGTTGGGACATCTTTTTTGGGTCAACGTATTAAATTTACTGAGGTCTTGAACTTTGTCCACTCTCTGCTTCAGTGTTTCCTTTCTGATCTGGGCATGAGACATGTTTCACTCTCTCAAAGTAGCTATTGAGGCTTTTTCTTCCTCTTCCAACATTTTTGAGGTAGGAAAGTTCTCTGTGCTTGCAACCACAATATTATCTTCTGCATAAAATAGAATCATTATGTAAGCTGTTAATCTGCATCTTGCAAGAAATGGCAGGTGATAAATTCCTTTTGCATTACATTTGGAGTGTTATTGTGTTCCTTCAGAATGAGGAAAGTGTGTGCTGCTGTGTCTCAACTCTTGATTATTTTTTTTTTTTTTTTTTTAATTTTAAACTATTTTGGGTGAGAGCATGATGAGCTGCAGGTCCTGGTGCAAAAGCATCAAATCAATTTCTAAATGCCTTTCAAGAAAAGACATCAGAAATTCAAATTTTCGGTGTTTAGTAGAACTATAGTTACTTCCTCTGCCTAACTGTAAAGTGTCAACTTGACTATTTGGAGCTCGTGTGTTAATTAGGAAAGTGAGATAGTAAAATTTCAAATGTTCCAGCAGCTCTGTCAAACACTTCAGATCTTAAAACTACTTCTTAAGATGCTGACAAAAGAATTGTTCATCATTTGTCATGTGAACAGATCAATTAGAAAGGGAAGTCTGCTGAACTACTGATTGTTTGTCTGGGTAACTAAAATAGTCAAATTCTTTCTTTGGCTCTAAGCTCCAACATACACAACCCTGGCCAGCGTGTCAATGCTGAAAACATATGAGATTGCGTTTCAGTTTTGTGCATCAAAATTTACAAGCTTTTTCCCCATCCACTGTTAAAATGAAAAGCCCATCTCTCAAAGCTGTGTGTTGCACTTTCAAGATTTATCATTACTTGCACGTAAGGATTGCTTGCTGAAGTTCAGGACGAAAACATTGAATCTTACCTTTCCCAAAAGTGAGCTTGCTTTTGATGAAAACATGTTCATTTACTCTTTAAATTTAAACTTTTTAGTGAATACACCATCTGTACTTAGAATACATTTTGGAGAATCAACCTGCTGAAACAGAGAGCTGCCTCTCAAGCAGTGGAAGCGATTTAGAACACATTGTTATGAGACTGTTGTCATTTCCTGACAAGGGTGATGTGATCTCTTATCTGCATAGCTTTATACTAAATTGTTTAATGGGATTTTGTCTTTCTTTCCTGTGTTATCTGTTATACAAGAAGAATTAGCATAAACTTGTCAGTGGATTGAAATGACAGGCCTGTAGAGGTGAGCATGGCTGGTGGGACAATGGGAGGCTGGAGAAGAGGTGATAGGGGACAGAAAAAGTCCTACTAAAAGGTGGATAATCCATGAAGATATTGCTATGGAAAAGCTGATGCCTTTTTTTCTGATGTGGTGAGAATGGGAAAAATAAGTGGGATACTCTATTGTGATGCTGTGAGAGTAACAGCTTAAAGATATAGTCATGACTGACATGATTTATAAATATATATTTTTGCTCTGTCAGGAATGCTGCAGGGAGTTCAGCCTGATAGGGTGCACCTATCATCGTGGTCCTGGTACATGGAAATGCATTGAATAAAAATAACTGCCTTGGCTCATAATTCTGTTGTTATGCTGTTAAGGACTAATCCCTAAGTAAGAACCTTATTTTCTTACTGGAAAGATTTGAGATAATGGGACAGAATGCATTTTAGTCTATGGGCCTGACATCTGTAGGAGCCACAGTAAGCTGAAAAAGTATGATGGAAAAACGAAGAAATAGGGTTATGCGTTGTCACAAAATTTACCAATATCCTTATTGCCCTAGAAGCTCTTAGTATAGCCGTGCAAAATAAGCTTTTCTACAAACTCAAGGGACTGTGAGATCTTTCTTTGGACGTACAAGTGGCAGTTTTTTGCAGGATAGCCCAAGATAATGCAGAGAAATATGAAATGCAAAAAAGTTTTATACTGAAGTCAGCTGAAAACTAATTGCATTGTCAGCAAAGTGGATCCATAGATAAGTTCAGCAGTGTGTTCTTTCTTTCTCCTTTGGGGAGGACAGGGTGATATTTAGAGCAGGCAGTTGGGAAAGGATTTCAAAGTCTCCAAAGCTCCCCTGGTAATAGGATTTAATGTACGATGTAAATGTTTTGGGTTGATGGGTTTTTTTGTTGGTTTTTTTTTTTTTTCTTTAGCTGTATCACAGACATTTTTATGCTTTCGCTGCTTATATTCTCCTAAAGATTTTCTGCTGTGAAGCATCCAGACATCTAACAGTCACTTCCAGGTGCTAACTGCCTGCACTTTGCTGCGTGTTGGATAAAGCAACTGCTGTACCCAGTCCTGGACAGAGAAGGACCAAAAGGTGTCCTGGGTTGTTTTGGGAACACAGGAAAAGGCTCAGCCCCTCTCATCCTTTGGCCTCTTACACTTCAGTGCAGAAGAAATTGCAAGACCCACAGTGAAGCTGGTCAGGGTAAGGCAAGAGGTCAGCTTGCCCTCCAGAGTCTTTGCTTGTGATCTCTGGATTCTCTTTTATGTGCCCTCACAGAGGTTAGGGGTGGGTGAATAACTTAGCTGTCTCTTTGAAAGAGAAATCTTGTGACATCAGCTTTAGGAAAATCATACCCACCACTCACAGCACCCCTGCAGCAGCGTTTTATTAACCTGAATAAAAATGAGGTTTTTGTTTGGCCCATGATTTTCTGCTGTAGTTGTTTTTCAATTAAGTCACTGCCTGTAAATATCATCCAATGAAAAACCAAGATGTGTTTTTCGGGTATGGGTGGGGAATACTTCAGACTGTCAGTCATGCTTTTTGGAGTGCTTTCACTTCAAGGGTTATTATAACAGCTTTTGACTACAGCGCTGAATATTATGAATTTCTATCACACCTGTACAAATCTACTCTGACTCCTCTGGCAGTCACTGGGTAAAACAAAAGGAGATGCATTGCAGTCTATACAAAACACTGAGAAAATGCCTTTCTCTGTCCTGGCTTTTTGCTTACAGACAAATTCCTCTGCCTGGCTCGCTAGGGTTAATCTTAACTTTTAATGTTTTTGTGCATCTTAAAACATCTGGCACAGGACGCAGCAGCAGCAGAAGCAATCTGTTCTGCTTAGCACTTGGAAGAGTCTTTGTGCACAACTCAGGCTGCTTGCAGGAGCAGGTGCTGGGTGGTGGGGTCAGACTGCCATGCACAGAGAATTAGAAGTTGGTCCTCTTGTGCCTTAGAGTGTGTGCAAAACTCTCTAAAGCAAAATTTTGCTCCAGAAAGTGAAGAATAAAAATGTTTTAAATTCGTAGCCATGCTGCAAAATTGTTTTTCAGCTGTTCTGTGTCATAACCAAGATGCAAAGGCCCAGATTGCCACTCAACTCAAGTAGACAGTGTGTAAATCAGACTTGTTGCTGAGGTAACTTGGAGAAAACCTATTTCCTTGCAGGTAAAGTGACAGAATTTTAGTTTTCTGGAAAAGTATATTAGTAGAGTTCCTTGTGTCCTGTAGCTGATCCTTAATTCTGTGTACTACTGGGATAGCTGTAGGACCCCCAGATAATCTGATTGCTGGGGGTATCGTTCCTCTAGAGGAAGGCATCAGCCAATTTTCCATTATATATCTTTTCTGTAATAGAGATGGAATTAAACTGTACTGAATGAGATACAGGATGTGGGGATTGATAACAGCAATTTTGTTAAAGGTCAGAGGTGATCAGTTTAAAAGTGAATGTTGTATAGCAAGAGGTCCTGTGGCAGGTTATCACCTGCCATCTCGATTCCTCTGCAGGGGAAGGAAATGTGATCCTATGCTGCCTGAGGGCAGAGAGAGAGATTAGAGTCTCAAATGGTCCTGGAAAAGCTCATAATGAATAAGAAGTGAGTGTCCAGAATTGTACTTCAAAGGAAGATAAATTCTAATTGCAATTGAGGCAGAGAAGTCTTATTAGGGCTATCAAGGGGAATGGAGCCTGGGTTTTACAAGAAGAGAATAGATGTGACTGCTCTTTAACTACATGGGTGTATTAGGATTACTGATGACCCAGAGAGTTTTTTTTTTATTTTGCTGGAAATGTGCAAGGAGCACTTGGCAGTAAAGCAGTGATGTGCTTTGAGAGCTTCTTGTCTGAGCGTGGATCTTTGCTGCTTTCTGGGTGGAACTGAAATTATGATTTATAGTTTTCTAATAATGTTTAGTGGACAAAGTGTCATTGACTAAAGGAAGACTAATTGTTTTAAAATATCTGGATAGCTACAAGTAGCTTTTGTAGGAAATCCAACTGGACTTTTTAACATGAAGTAATCTGTGGAGAAGGGGAATTGCTGCTGGATGCCTGAGCAGAGTTAGGGGTTAATGTCACGTAGCATCATGGGTTTTTGTTGGGTGACAAGTAGGTCTGTTGCTTAGGTGAGTGGCCTCATGCAGTTTTGATAAATACATCTTCAAAGACAATCATCTGAGTTTAATGACTTGTTCAATTTAAAAAAAAAAAAAAAAAAAAAGACTTCCTATAACTGCACCTTGGTGGCTTTCTTGCTGACACGGTTAGCACTGATGAAGCTCTGATAAAGTGCTGACATGTCCTCTAACTCATGTTGTAACGATGCTGGGGGAGTGACAGCTTCCCTTACAAGGCACGTGGGGAGCTGGAATCACGAGATGCTGTGGCCTGTGTGATACCAGGGCCCTCAGCCCTAACGCTCACAAGTGATGCTCTTCCTTCAACAGTGCCAACAAAGGTTGGCCAGCAGTCACTCCGGGCTAATGGTTATGGCCAGCTTTCATCTGTCATGCTGACAAAAATGGTCAAAATACATTGCAGCAAATTGTGGGGAGGTCGTTTATCATCAGCTTGCTGTCTCTGTTCAGTTATCTGTGTAGTAGCTTCTGATTTAATTACATACGGTTTGCTGCACGTTTTGTGTTGGCTGTTCAGCAGCTCCAGTGTTTACAGTTCTGAAATGGATCAGCTCTAGTGCTGCCTAGACAAATACCCATTGCAGAACAGAGAATGGATGACTTAGCTGCCCAAAATGCAACAAAGTGGTTTATTCTGCCCTGAACCATTTTGGAACTTTCTCCCTGTATCTTTATCTGTAAAAGTGCTTGTTTCAAGCATTAAGCATTTTAGACAGTTAAGCAAATCATTCATCTAGTGGCACAGCTGCTGACATCTCATTTCCAAATTTCATCTGGACTTTATCCTCCATACACAGGTAACTCAATCTTTCTGTCAGGGTCACTGCATGTTTCATGCTTTCTGTCCTCTAACCTCTCTACAGTCTGTGTGTCCTTGGAAGAGGAGACCACATTTGCCACATTCCATTATCCTGCTGTATTGGGCTCTTTCTCATAGGGAATTGCTCTGTGACTCAATTTTCTCCAGACCCAGGAACTTTGTGTCCTTATCTACAAGACCTCCTGTCCAGGGAGGGTCAGGGAAGAAACACAGCAGGCCTGGCAGAGGTCAGCTTAAATCCTGGCTTGCTGTGACGTGGGTTGATGTTGCTGCCTGTTCTCCCCCCCTCTCGGGAGAAGCATCTTGCTTAGCTTCCTGCTGGGGCTGTAGGAGCCCGTGTAGCCTTGCAGGAGAGGTTTCAGCTGAAGGGGAGTTAAAACCCTTTAAAACCTCTTAAAACATCCCAGTATTGGAACAATACCAGTTTTGACATAGTGGCTGATGGGCTTTTATACAGTGCCTGTTTCTGTAGGTGTGATATTTTGGGTAACTTTCATTTTCCTCACTGATCTTTCCCTTACGTGTTACTGGTTTCAGTGACCTCAGCGATGAGCTCAGTGGCAGCAGCTCCACCGTGTCTAGGAAAGGACTGCTCTTAACTTCCAGAAGACTGTTGAAATCTTTTCTTTTTAATAAAACTTACTGTGTTAAAGAGGGGGATGGAATAATGTCAAAATAAAGTCTTTCTTAAAGCACCGTGCATTTTTTATTATTAAGGAGAACAGTTTTTAAAAAGTCTGTTACCATGGCAGCAAAGCAGGCTGGCATCTCTGTAGTCAAAATCCCAAGTCTTGTTTGACTGTGATTAAAGTAACAGTGGTATTTTAGGTTGCTAGTCTTCAGAAGAAGGGTCTGTTTTGATTGCACAGCACACAGCGCTGGAGAACTGATGTCTTTTGAAGCTGGGGCAGTCTCATTAACGTGCTGCAGTTCCTGTTTCACTGCATGGCTGCTCAAGGGAGGGCAGAGGACGGAGCAGGACTAATTCTTTTAATGGCAAACTTAAGCCAAACACAATACTGTGCCCCTGGTGCTGGCAAGGAGGGTTTCATTCTCAGGCCACTGTGCTGCTGTCATCTGTTACTGTTTGCACTGCTCAGTGTAAAAGGCAGTTTCATAAGCTACCTGAGTCCTGATACTCAATCAGATTTTAAGATCTAAGTGCTGAATTGTGCGAGAGATACCAACTACAGTCAGTTAATAAAGTTGTTGGACATGTGTTGTAGGTGTTGCTTTGAATAAAGAGAAAATGGAGGTTTCAAGCAGCTTCTGTAGTACTCATCCAGGCACTGGATTACAGCATCACCTCTGCTCCACGGCTGTACCCGGCACTCATATGTGAAACACAAGACCTTAAAAGTTGTGTTCGTGACTTGGCCTAGTCTCTCCTAACCAGTGAAAAATGAAGCACAAACTACCAGGTAGTAGAGTGTGGGGCATGGTGGAGAGAGAAGACAGACTGTCTTAAATATAAGCTTCTCTCATATGGATCTTACCACGGGCAGAAGCTCATGCCAGGGGAGCAGATTTGGACACTGCACAAATCCTGTATTAACTCCCATTTCTGGGTGAGCCCTGATAAATCATCCTGAGGTTTTAGAATTGTGCACACTCGCTAATCCTATGCAAAGCTGATGTGCCTTTTTGCTGTATCACAATCTGGCTGAGATGACACCTGCTCCCTCGGCCTTTCTGACGTGCTGGTCTGGCATAGGCTGCCTCCTGCAGCGAGGGAAGGTCACGTAATGCCTCCACAAACCGCAGCAGCAAACGCTGATTGGGCAGAATTCACGTGCAGCCTTTCTCAGAGTCCTGGTCTTGAAGATGTTTTCAGCACATAAACTAGTTAGCAGAAACAGGATGTAGTTAGGAACAGGTATACACTTTGTAAACAGCTGCTGTGCAGAAATCAGAAATAGTATTTACAAGAAAACGTTTTTCTAGACAAAATGACAATCTGTCTGCAGGTAATTCCAGCTTCCTCGTTGCCCTTGAACATGTCTCAGAAAGTCACTTTACATGTGACTGATGTAAATCATAGACTCCCCTTTCCAGTCAATTTTCTTCTTCCTTGGGTGGTTAAACAGCACTGTGTGCTCTGAGGAGTGCTGTGCTCTTTCTCCATTGCTTTAGGCAGTGGAATAGCTTAACAGCGTTTGGTTTGGTTTGATTTTTCAGAAGATTGTGCTAGTGTCTGGGTCTTTGTTCTCTCCTTAGGTTGTGTGGACCGTGCAGGAAGTTTGAAGAAAAGTTTGTTCTTAGATTCTAACTGTTCCCTTCATGGCAGTGTATTTCTGTTTGAATAGGATTTGCCTATTGGTAATAGATCGTTGTCCTTGGGTACCCTCTGCTTCAGGATTTCTGCGGGTAGCTGAAGGGAAAACAGATACATCAGCCATCCTGTGATCCAAGCTGGGGAGCTGGGAGAAATAAGCTTTTCTATTGGAAGAAAGAAATGAACCAGCGTATCTGTGTAAACCAGTGTATCTGTGCAGACACCTCCCTGCGTGCGTATGGAAAAGGCAGACAATAAATCAGTTCCAGATGAACCTGAGCTAAGTCCATCTCGAGGCCTCGCCCTGTGTGTGACCTGAAAATCTGTAAGAGTTTAGTATAGAGCTATCCCTCCTATATATGCCTGTAGATCTTTTTAAAATGTGGAACATGAAGTGAGTGCTTTCTCTTCCCTGATTTGTTTATGCAGGCTCTTTGTTTCTATCCTTTATAATGAAACTGCTAAAATTGGCTCTTAATATGTTGCCTGTTGAATTTTAAAGGGGCTTAAAAGACACAGTTCTCACTGAGAAGTGGTTTTAAGAGCACACCTGATGTCAGCTTTGATGTTTGTTGCAGTCGTCTTACTGTAGATAGAATCACAGAGGCAAAGAATCGGTACCCTTACTTGAGATCATGTAGGCTAATCTTAGTTAATTAGTAACTAGAATAAAGCTCTTACAGAAGTGATAGTTTATGGTTAGAGGAAGGTTTGAAAACCACAAACTGAAGTGTTAGAAAAAACAAATGCATACCACTTCTTGTTCTAAGGAAAGTATTTTACCTCTGCTTAGTTATTCCCTTGGAGTTCCTGGAAAGTCTAGCACGTCTGAAAGCAATATCGACTGTTTTGGCATCATATTTTTTCACGTCTTTGTGTGAACGTGCTTTAATATGGTAAAGATTGTTAGGCATGGGAAATGAATGTTATACTTGCTGTTAAACGGCTCATGGAAGCTTTTTGATCTCTGTTTACATGATTTTTTTTCCCATTACAATAAATCAGCAGCTTTCTTCCTGTACCGGTTCAACCTGTCGTGGAGACTGCCATGCAGTGCCCTCCTTTCCAGTAAAAAGTCTAGACAGCAAATTCCCTGGTAGCGTATGCCATTTCGGATCGTTATGCCTTTTTGCTTTTTGTGAAGGCTTTTTAGAAACTGCATTACCTCACCCGTCGGCCTGGAGATTGAGCAGCCCGCGCTGCTGATAGGCCTGCAGCACCCTGCACCCAGCCAATGGAGAACTTCAGCTTCAAACTCTTAATGAGCAAAAGAGCAGCGTCTCATTTAGAGCTTGATAGTTAATGTGGTTTTTTTTTTTTTTAAGTGTTACTTCTGAAAGACAAGCCACTTAACAATTATGTGCCATATTGCTGACCAGTGAAGCTGAACAAATAGCTATTTACATTGACAGATCAGAGGAATGTGTAAGTGCATCGTGGTAACCTACATTTTCGGTGCCAAGAGATTTGCAGCTGACTGCCTGGGTGACTCACTCCTTGGATTAGGAGATGAGGTAATGCTTTTGAGATACAGGGTGATGTCATTCCTTTACCTGAGCTGCATGCCGATGCTAGTTGCTATACTTTCAAGGAAAGTCCCTTTGCTGATTCTGATTTACTAGAGCTGTATAACACAGAGGAATTGATATTGTTTCTGTCCTCTTAAAGCCTCTGCATCTAAAACCACCCTTATAAAAGGCAGTGGTGTATGTGTCCACAAATGCCTTTTTGTTACGTGGATACGCATGCACCTGCAGATATGCACATTTGCATGCCTGTCCCATTTCTCAAATACAGCTGTTGTAGTAACACAGGAGCTTTGGTAATCAGATACAATCCCCTGCCAGTGCTGTGTCACACAGTCCCATTAATAGATTCATTTTAGAAGGTGAATTTTTTTTGTTTCTGTTACTCCAGTTGGAGCTTGCTGTGAAATACCACATTTGCAATGGCTGGTAACCCAGATGTCTACTTACACATATTCATAGTCAGTTTAACCCCATCTGTTCCTCCTCTAGCATTGTCCTTCAGTGCTACAGCTCTTTCCGCTGCCTGTGCTCACTGCCCTGATGTCCTCACCAACAGCAGTTGTGTCTTTTCTCAGCCTTTATTTCCAACGTCATGCAGGACGTGCTGCTCCCCTGGGCAGGCTCCCAGGGTTGGGAGCATGGGCAGGTGATCAGCAGAGCTAACCAGGGCAATCTCGTCTGTCGTATGAGGACCAAAGCTGTGAGAGATGAGCAGTTAGTGCCCCACTGCTGGAGAATTTCTGAAGGCATACAAGGCATGACCTGATTTGACTCGCATCTTGGGAGTGTACAAGTGCGTGTTGCTAAGCGAGCTTATTCCTCCGTGTTGGGGATTTGGGTGTGTTGTTCCCAGAAATGGCCAACATTTTGCCATTTTCTGGAAAACTTCCCCAGAATTACTGCTGAGGCTCTGGAGAGAGCTTCAGGACAAGGGAAACACCCAGGGTGGCATGTGTCACGCTGTGCCCAGAGCTCACAGAGTTACTTGAGAGCCTCCCTTGCTCAGCAAAACATTCCTCGCTTTGAAGACTGATGGCAAGGAGTGCAGTGCTCTGAGTATGCCAAGCCACACAGCCCCTGCTCTTGTGACTTCAGTAGCTTGACCATGCAGTATGAATTCAGCTGGCTGGTAGCCTGGCTGAATTGCTTCTTGATCCTGCTTGAAGTCAGGCTCGAGTCCTTGCTGCTGCTTGACATATCCTGAGAGGTGAGGACATGGGTAAGTGCTCTGCAGGAGGCAGAAGCAGTAGCACAGTGCTGCTAATCCGTAAAACAGGTTGGGACTGCTCACCCATATGTGGCTCACAGTTTTAGTTTGGGACACCTCAATGGCATAACAGCCCCTGGCTGGGGCTCTGTGTGCTGAAACAGTGCTACAGGAGCTGCTTTAGCTTTTCTTTGGCTGTCAAGCTGCTTATGAAAAGAGCAGTGTCTGCTGTTTGTTCTTTTTTCTTCCGTATGGTATATCTTATATTGCTGGGGATAAAGCACAGGCCTCCAAATTGTGTGCAGGTAACTGAACCATGTGCAGGAAGAAACCTTATGGATTATTTATTAATGTAATGCTGCACAGGCTAAAAGTTTTGATCGTAATTATTATGCATTTCTGAAAGAATAAGTTACAAAATCATTTTATGATATTGCTCTTCTGTGCTGAACGTTTTAACTAAATACTCCAGCTTGGTTAAGGCTGCAAGTTTGGCACTGACTTCTTCTGTTGTTAAAAACTGTCTTCCATAATCTGCATGTCTTTGTTCCTGAAGATCACAAGGCTGCTCCTGCATATGGATGTTTATATAAACCTTTTGTTTGCTGTATTTTTTCCACCAGTCATGTGATTTCTACAAATGACCTCCTGCACAAATGTTTGCTTTTTTGTTGGTTTATTTCTCTGCATGTGTATAGTCATAGTATGTATGTGTATCCTCCTCCCCGCACCGTGGCAGACCGTAATGCAGCATTTCTGGTGGATCACAGCTTCAACAATGTCTCTTTCACTTTATTTTGTCCTTTTTTAGTCATAAAGTAAATATCTGGGAGGAAAAGAACATACTTCATTTTGCTTTCTAAAACAACTTTGCTGCTACTCATGGGGTTATTTTTATCATCTCTTCAATTACATGTTGTGTTCATGAGAAGAATTTTTAATTGTCAATCATTATGAGGCTTTTCAAAGCCAGAGGATATTGGTCTTGGATCCCTTAGGGACCTTAGATACAGTCACCAACATTACCGGGTAATTCCCCTACATTTCCTCTCTGAATGAGGTATACCCAAGTGCTGTAAGAAGAGAGATTAGTCATGACATGCGCACATCTAGAGGATCTGTTTATGTGAATCTCAACTTTGCTCATGCTGTTTGCTCTTGTGCAACACATTTAAAATAAGAATTATCATGTTAGAGAACATTAATCGTGCAGAAGATGTATGGTCCTTGCATTAATTCCAGAAACCTCCTGGTTGTGTGTGTGGTGGTTTTGGTTTGACTTTTTTTTTTTGTTGTTGTTTTGAAGTGACTAATATGCAGGTACCAGAACTCATATTTAAATTAAAACATGTAAGTGATCTGAATATAATGGCATTATGTTGTAGGCTACTTCCCAAATGGAGAGAAGGTCTGCAAAAAGCATTAACATCTTCCATGTTAATCCATATCCTCAAAAGCTAAGATTGTGGGGATTACAGTTTCTCTGTATGATGGGCACAGCCACTGCGGCTCCACATTATTAGTTATGGTCGATCGTGCTGATAATGAGTTTCTTAATAAGTCCCTTGTCACTCATTGACAATGACTCATACTTCCGAGTGAGGATCTCCTTCAAAATCTGTGTAATGGATGAAACGCTGTATCCTAGTGAAGACTTTTTAACTGCAATAACTTCAGCCAGTTACTGACTGTTGAGTCTCTTCAACAGACCGCTTCTTCAAGACCGCTTCTCCCCATATTTCTGCAGTTTGGATTATACAAATCAACTGCTTGAGCTTTAAAATATTGTGCTTGAAGTGGAAGTCTCACCCACTGAACTGCTTAACTAAAAACAGTGCAATATGGATTTAATTTAATGCCAGAAAGTGTTCTTTGTATCTTTGAAAAATAAGATTCTGGAACACACAACCATAAAATAAGATGCTGGAACATAAAGCTGTGTACTTGCTCATACAATGCTTCATTTTGCATTTGCCATCCGTGTATGTTTTGCTTAAAGTGTGTTCAGATGGTAGCTAACATTCTATTGGATTCTTTTAGGTATTTGGAAATAAGATGATAATTCCTTCCTTGGATGGAGACCTTTTCCAGTGGGATCGGGATCGAGAGAGCATGGAAGCAGTTCCTTTCACAGTTGAATCCCTTCTTGAATCATCCTACAAACTGGGCGAGGATGTTGTCTTAGTTGGGGGCAAGTCTTTAACAAGCTATGGGCTGAGCTCATACTCAGGGAAGGTAAGAGCCTCAGAAGTCGTCTTCTGTATGTGTTTCTAGCACTGTCTTGCAAATGTGCTGCAGTTTAAATCTTAAAAGCAGTCTGCTTCTAGTGTACAATTGCACAGCACCAAAGAGCAGAATCTGAATTTCTTGGGAAACAAATGCAGCAGGCTGGAGTAAGGCTGACCACTGGTACAGTTGGATGATGCAGCTGAGTGTCACTGCAGTCTCCTCTTGTGTGTGAGCTTTCTGCTCTGGCCCTTGTGCTGGTCTATCACTTGCCATTTGCTAAGCTGAATCAATTTACTAACCTAACAGAAAACTGTTCGCTTTTTATTAGATTAGTTTTGTGCTGAGATAGCAAATTCAGGGGGAGGGGGGTGGAAAAAAAGAGAAATGATGCCTTTCTGCTGAAATGGAAGATGAGTTCAGCTTTATTATATAGCTCTGCCTGAAACAGACTTTGCAGTTCAGCTTACTGAATGTCAAGTAAAGTTTTAGGTGATGCGTGTTTTTGTGCTTTCAGACTTGAAGCTTTTTGCAACTAACAAAGCCTACCTGGTTGAAAACCAGAAAAGCATTCAACATACACAAACATTTGAGATTCATAGTTGTTGTCAACAAGTTTACTCCACCTTAGAAGTTCTTCAGTTCTAAACTCGTGTGCAGAAGTTAAGTTGAAAACTACTTGCTATCTGACTGGTTCAGAAAGTGTTTTCTTCTGAAATCCAGTGGTTAAAAGTTGTATATTTAAAAAAAAAAAGGAAGAAGAAGAAGAAAAAAGGCTAAAAAACACAGGAATTGATTTACTTCTTTTGAGTTCTAGACTTCGACTTTCTTCTCCTCCCCTTTTTCTGTCATGTATTATTAAATTGGTTAGATACTTTGTGTAGTGAAGAACAGACATATGCTAAAATCAGAAATGTTGGTGTGTTTTTAAAATGAGTAAAAAAAGAGATGATGTTTTAAAACTTCAAATGTTCGTTTTCCATAAAATCTGTTTTCCCATTTTGACCAGATGTTTTCATGTAGAACACTATCTTGCTGTGTATAATGATCACTCGTGATTAAAAGCTATAGATCCGAAGGAAGAGTTTATGAAACCATCTAGATCTTCTCATTGATAGCAAAGAGCACTGTGTGCCAACAGACTGCTCTTCCCCCACTGTTCAGGAAGTGGAAATTTCGGTTTCTGCTTTGATTCCAGCCTCACACTCACAGTAGCAAAGGTGCCGCATACAGGAAATAGTGCTTTACTCACCCTTGGTATGAGTTTGGGCAGTCTGTTGTCTTTGGCAGTGTATTGTTGATTCAAACCTCCTGAAAGTGTGTCCAACTTGCTTTCAAAACAAGTGCCCATATATATTCCCAATTCTGTTTGAGATTGGGGCTGTTGCAAAGTCTGTGTGACAGTTAGAGTTAAATAAGGTCCTCATCCCCTTTTAATAGCTGAAAAGACAAAGTGGAATGGCTCTGCAGTATTTCATATAAATCAATAGTACTTAATTTGCAGTTAATAGAGTTATGCTGAGGCAGATATGGCACGAAAACAGAATTATGCTATGAACCTACTTGTAGAAATTATCTTTCTACGTCAATAGACATAGTGGGAAAAGAAGGAACTGTGATCTCTTTCTGTTAGAAGCAGAAAAACATGCAAAGAGTCAAAAAGTCAAGGATAGCCCAAACTGACTCAAGGTGGCCCAAACTGTAGAACTTATAGAACTTTTTCAAAAAGCAATAATCTTAAACCATGCTTTCCAACATCTGTCAAGTTGAGCATCTAAGATAAGAGCTCCAAATCCCCTGTGGGCTGAAAATGTGTTGTAAGAATTGTTAGCTTTGAACATTCGTGTTGGATATGCTTTTTTTTGTCTTGAAGTTCTTCAGATTTCCAAGCATGTGAGTCTCTTGCCTCATCCCTTAGGTGAAGTACATCTGCTCAGCTGTGGGCTGCCGCCGGTGGGATGATGATGAAACAGAACAGGAAGACACGCTCCTGTTACGCCGAACCCAGAAAACAGTCCGTGCTGTTGGACCACGCAGTGGCAATGAGAAGTGAGTACTCTGATTCTTCAGAAACAGTCTTCCAGAGTTCTTAATGTGTAACACTTTAAGAATTTGACCTTTTTACTCTCAGTAGAATAAGAATTGCATGAGGGAGTTTGGACTGCTAACCAAAGGAATGCAGCAGGCTCGTTTAGCAGCTAACCATTCTGCTCCTCTGTGCTTTTGAAAAAATCTTTAGTTTTAGACCATTTGAAAAAATACTTGCACATACTTATTTCCTCTAAACCAAATGATCGTGACTTTTCTTGTCCCTGTATACCTCAAAAGTCTGTCACTACCCCACTGCACAAGGCAAGTGCCTCTACTGTTTGTTCTAGCTGTTGATTTGGTACAGAAGGAGGTGACTTACAAGCCTTCTGTGACTTAGTGATTCACTTCTTAAGTTCTTTACCTACTCATGGTAACTTCCTTTTTTGTACTTTGCTTTAGTTTTCATTTTAAGTTGATTTTAAAAAAGGCAAAACACATTAAGACTGAAGAAATTTTTTTAAATCGTCATTTCTAAATCTCTTCTTGTTTCGTAATGTAAGTGTTCTCTTCTTCGCAAGCTGTAGAAATTGGTTCAGTCTGTGACTTTCCTAATGCTGTCACATTGAACTTTCAATACATTGATTTGCATAAAAGTACAGACACAAATTCCACACACACAAAACAAACAATAAAACCCAGCCCAACAACACCTGAAAAACCAAAAACAATTTACACTTCCCTTAACTAAGGGTTTAAAGGCTAGTTGCTATACAAAGATACAGTAACTATCCAACAATTCAGTGGAGAGCTAATCATTCTCTGTTCACCTGCTCCCTCTTCTGTTTGCAGCAAGATTTGACAGATTGTGCCTTGAGTCTGTCAGAAATGAGCTAATTAGAACTTGAATAGTTCAGCAAATGAGAAGTCTTAATAGAGTTAACAGAGAAATCTTGATTCTTTGTTTCTTGGAGACTGATATTAGCAGGGAGAGGTATGTCACAAAAATATGCTTTTTATTTATGTGTCTTTCAAAACCATAACTTGGTACCTTGTGTACCTGAATTCTTTAGTCTTTGCAGTCAGAAGTAGAGATGCTTTTGTGATGACACAGTATTGCTGCTATGAAGAATACAGGATAGCTCTGTATTTTTAATCCAAAGAAAGAAAAGCTTTTAATAAATAAACTTCAACTTGTCGTATAAAATACACCTAACTTTTACCATAGCCGTGTAAATGCTTTGAGGGGACAGTTTTAGCTCCTGGTTGGTGCCATACTGGTTCTGGGAAACTTTGGGTACCTAAACATACGGTTAAAGAAGTATTTTCCCTCTTTTTGTTCTTCAAGACACAAACTTGCCATTCTTTCCCCTCTGCATCTTTCTACAGCATTGGGCTGTATGGTGGAAATAAGAATTCTTTCTTTTTGAAAACAATTTTGGTTTTGCCCTGATTTGTTGGTTTACAAAAATTAAAGAGCTTTTGGCTATGCAAGACAGCTCTGTGCTCCTTATGCAGTCATATCTGTTTCAGAATATGTTAACCTGGAACATGAGCAGTCCTGGTTTCGAAGTGCCTGTCAGAGAGATCCTGCATTAAGTTTTGTGTATGGGATTAAGTAAACAAAAAACAAGGCATCACCCCTTCCCCACGTTGAAAGCCTTACATTTCAAATAAAATATCTTTTATTAGTGAAGCATATCTGCTGTGGAATGCTCCTTCCTAAATGCTTTACATCTGTTGCTTTCATCAGCTATGTAACTTCTTTGTCCCTAAACTGACCTAGCTGTATTACTTGATGATTTTTAATTGCCCTCCCCATATGCTAAACCTTTAATGCCATTGGCTCTGTTTCACCAGCTGGTTTCTAAACTTGGGCATCATGCAGGACAATAAGATTTTTCTCTGTTTAGTTTGTATTCTGGATATAGTTAGAGGATTAGCACTCCCTCTCCTGGTACAGCTGTGTTCATCTTGACAGTCTTAGAATTTACTATGAAAACATGGGCCAAATTCGGTTTAAGAATCTTCTGAATGGAGGGTTTGGGTCTTCCTTGGAGTATATAACTAGCTTCTACAAAGTTTTTTTTTTCTTTTTTTCTTTTAGGTGGAATTTCAGTGTTGGTCACTTTGAGCTGCACTATGCCCCAGACATAGAAAGCAGAGCAGGATACATTGAAAGCAATTTTAAATTACATATGAACAAAGAAGAAACAAAAATAATTTCAGATGTGGATGAGCAGGAGGCAACAATGAAAGATACAGTGATAAAGGTCTCAGTAGCTGACTGGAAGGTTATGGCTTTTAACAAACGAGGAGGCCATCTTGAATGGGAATACCAGGTAGGGGAAAAGACAGAATGTTAAATGTTACTGATGTAAAAGCTTTACAGCTTCACAGATGTCTTTCATCCTGGGTTTTAGGTGCTCTCTCTGCAAAAAAAAAAAAAAAAAAAGGAAAAAAAAGCACACAACTGTTTGTAACTTGTTTTACTGAAGTTCTGTCTTTGAACTGTTACCTCTGTTACAAAAACTAAACCGAGGAATTTAAGCACATTTTTAAGCTTCTTATATAACATCTAATTAATATAACATTAATTTTCCTGTTACCTCTTTCTTCTTCAGTTTTGCACTCCAATTGCTTCTGCGTGGCTGGTTAAGAATGGCAAGGTAATTCCCATCAGTCTGTTTGATGACACAAGTTACACTGCAAACAATGAAGTATTAGAAGATGAAGAGGATCTTGTGGAAGCTGCCAGAGGGGCCACAGAATCCAGTGTCTATTTGGGTGAGATGCCAGCTTTTAGCAATTTGTTGTAAACATTATCCTTTTCTCTCTGCTTTTAGTAAAGCAGATCTTTCTGCCCTGGTAGATTGAACTCGAGAGGAGCTATAGATCAGACCGGACACATTACATAATGTAAACTATTAAACTTAATTCATATTTATAAAGCCCCCAAAATAAGGTTTCACTAGTGTATATATCCCAGAAAAGTGACTTCTCTTGATTTGAAAACTTGTGCAAGGTAGAGCTCTGTTCTCATCCCTAACCTGCTGCTCACATTTGAAGTCAGAGTTCTGTGTATCCATTTTAGAAATCCTGACGATTATAGAAGCTGTGGTACAGCTTTGGCTCTGGTAGAATTAATTTTTGACTGTTTGTCCTAAAGTGATTAAAAAAAAAAAAGTGTTAAAACGATAGATCTACTCCATTTGATTCTGAAATGTTCAGTACTTTGTAGGTGCAGTACTTTGGAGGTGATTGTAAGTCTTGCAACTTTTAAAGATAGGTTTATAGTTAACGATGCAGTCTTATTCCTCAGAAAGCAGTAAGAAATGTCTCCCTCTAGCCCTCTAATTTGTCTCATTAGTTTTTTCCTCTGCACTGATTACAGTAACTTACCATGAGGATATTTCAGTTAAGCTCTTATGTGACTGATTTCCATCTAGCTGTCAGAATTTATTTGATGTGGCTTGTGTCAATGTGAAATAGTGGCCCCAGGTCCTTCTTCTCAGCTGTCTGTCTCTCTCTGGGAGGTAGATGTGCTTTGCTTTTCTAAGACTTTTTGTCTTGGCCTCTTTCTTTAAACTTCGTTAGTGATTACAGTCTTTTCCAGCCTTCCTGTTAACAGCTGTTGAAGAGTAGTGTTTATCAGCATTAACAAGGGTAGGAAGTTTGAAGGAAGTCTTACCTATGCAAAGCCCAAATGCTTTGTAACTCTTCAGAATTGGCAGCATATTCTGAAGGCATTCTGATCTCATGCCTTTCTAGAGTAAAAGAAACGTATACCACTTGAATTCAGTCAGTCAGTATCTCAGATCCTTAGAATATAAGGAAATATTTTCAAAAATATTCTGAACTATGCATCTTAACTGGATGACTTGAGGCTAAGGATGAAGGAAACTAAGTCTTGAGACTAATACGCTCTCTGGTTTGTTGCTCAGGTATGTACAGGGGCCAGCTGTATCTTCAGTCATCAGTCAGAATTTCTGAAAAATTTCCAACCAGCCCAAAGGCTCTGGAATCCAGGAATGATAATGCAATTCTTCCCCTTCCCAAAATTAAATGGAAACCCTTAATCCGTAAGTAACAATCCAGAGTCTCATTTATTGTCTTAGCCCTGAAAAGACAGAGCATCTTTCTTATTTTTCAAACTACTCTTAATAGCTGAATGAGTGTATAACTGGAAACATCTGTGCTGTATTAATTGTTTGTTTTTTAATTAGGTATTTAAATTGTAAGTGACTCTCTTTTACTATAGACTTGATGGGGTCTTTTTAAGTAATGAAATGTTGGTCTTCTAAAACAATTTTTTTCTACTAAAAGAAGAAATTTTGTTTTACAGTGATATGAATGAGTTAATTGATTTGTTCAAAATAGTATTTTGGCTGGGGAGTGGTGTGAAGTAATGGTCACCTCTCTTAATGTTTATCTTCTTGATGCTTCCTTGCATTAATTTTGGTGTGATCGAACAACTTCATGTTTTCTAAGAGAATGCAATTGGAGTTCTCATGAAATCCGTGGAAGAACAGATTTTTTTTTAATACTAGCTCATCTCAAAGTTGTCTCTTGTGTGCATAGATTCTCCTTCCAGGACTCCAGTGTTGGTGGGGTCTGATGAATTTGATAAGTGTCTCAGCAATGACAAGTATTCTCATGAAGAATATAGTAATGGAGCACTTTCAGTTCTACAGTATCCATACGGTAGGTGGACCTTTTGAATTTTGAAGTGTTTCACAACATAAAGTGTATGAACAAACACGGTGTCTGTTGAGAAAAACTATTCCTGAGAAGAAATAATTGCTTTGTAGTTGCATACAAATGAATCTATGCCATCTTAGTGTCTTTTATTTGCAGATAATGGTTATTACTTACCCTACTACAAAAGAGAGAGAAGTAAACGTAGCACCCAGATCACTGTTAGATTTTTTGATGACCCGAATTACAAGAACATTCGCAAAAAAGATCCTGTTCTTCTCCTTCACTGGTGGAAAGAAATAGTTGGCACCATTATATTTTGCATTGTGGCCACAACCTTTATTGTACGCAAACTTTTCCATCCCCATCCTTACAGCAGAGTGAGTATTTTTTCCTGAATCCTAAATACAGAAAGCACTATTCTAGCCTTTTTTTTTGTTTTTGATTCTGCTATGTGTGGTGTTAATAAGTTAAGAGCTTCTGAGATAACGTAGCCTAAATTTATATTTAATCTCTGTGAAGGCTGTCGGCTGATATGTACTATTTGCTTAACTGCTTTTGCAAGCAAATTACATTGTTTCAACCGTATCTGATTACTTTGGAGAGACTTGTAGTGAAGTTATTTAATGCCTTATCTACAGGTACAAACTGATCTCAAATACTTAGGACTTTTTTTTCTGTTTTTTGTTCTTGTTTTGGTCACTTGTGTTAGCTACGGAAGGAATCTGAAACACAGTGTCAGACTGATAGTAAATACGAGTCCGCTTGTGGAGATGTTAAGGACACCAGCTGGAGTGATGTCAAGAACTCTGGATACGTGTCAAGGTGAATTCAGTTCAATACAGCACATGCAAAGTTTTTAGTCAGTGTGAAAACTGATACTGTTTGGAGAAAAAGAGTTGATATTCACTACTTCTTACCTACTCTAGTCCTCTCACCCCACAGAATAAGGAAAAAAAGCCACGTTGCCCCATTATCGATGGGAGATTGCTGTTCAAATTAGTCTAAGCTGTCCCTGAGAGCCCATGCAGAACCTGTGCTTGGGAATGTTGCTCACCTATTTCCTGCTGATAGGTGAAATGAAGGATTGATTCTTAACCCATGTTTATTCCATCTGTTCCTGTGCTTGTGGATTAAAGTATGGGAATTGCAGATGGAAACATCTTTGGCAGAACACGCAGAGTATATTTGGGATAAACCTTTACTGCTATTATGGAGATGTTGGTTAAGGTGGCTGTGTAGGGGCATGTCACTGGTACTCTGGAGAAAATGCAAATGTTTCCTGCATTTTGTGAGTTTGTAACTCACTGGGAATAGGAACTAGAGTGTTTAAAATGAGGAAGAATAAGAAAGGTAGTGAGATTTAGGAAGTGATGTTTCAGGAGAGATGCTTACAAGGGTTAGTAGCAACAGTTCTTATTTGTATGGGGTTAAAAGCAAATCATGATTTAGAAAATACATGGTAATCACCACCTCATTTGGGCATAGGAGCTTATTTGAAATATCCATGGTCTGTGATCCAGTAAATATGCAACCTGGTACTCTGAAAAGCTTCTGCAGTTTTTCATGGGCACGGGTAAGGAGCCTTGCTGAGGATGTGATAGACGCTGAATAAATGCATAATCAGCACCTGTCTGTTTTGTAAGTAGGTAACCATCTGAGCACCTCAGTGGGTGGGTGAGCAGAGGAGAAAGAGGAGAAATGCATGAAGTCATTCAGCACGTTTTGCCTGTGCAGAATTATTTAACGCTTAAACCCCTTCCCTCCCCACCACCAAAAAAAAAAAAAGAAAAAAAAAAGAACCAACACAACCTTCATTTGTGACTACCCTTGCTGATGTGTTTTTCTCCATCCATTTTTCTGTCTCTTTCTCACACCCCTCTCCTCTCAGATACCTGACAGATTTTGAACCAATTCAGTGTCTGGGTCGTGGAGGTTTTGGAGTTGTTTTTGAAGCCAGAAATAAAGTGGATGACTGCAACTATGCTATCAAAAGGATCCGTTTACCTAACAGGTACTGAATGAGTTTGCTTAGATCTAGAGAAAATAATGAATGGTGGGATCTTACATGGAACCATCTGTTCCTGAACTGCTCTCCCAGATTTTGCATTAGGATGAATGACATACTTTTTAATGGGGGACTGACTGACTTTTGGCATCAAGAATTTGCCATATGTTAACACAGCAGAAGGGTGACCTGCTTGGCTAAACTACTAACATAGCAGGACCCTTGTGAGGATGCTGCAGCTACCTGGGAACTCCTTTGATTTCATTGATGAATTGAGCCTTTGATAACAGCACTAGTTACTTGTAGCACTGTTAATTTGCTTCTCTCCTTCCTCTCCTTACCTTTCCTGCTTCACCTTTTCTTTCTCTTCCCCCTTCCTCTCCTGCTTTTTTGACTCCATTTACCCATTTGTTTCATTTTCTGCTCCCCTACCTTTTCTTTCAGTCATAGGTGGTCAAGCCTTGATGCTGAATTTCCCTACACAGAACTTCCTTTTAGTGGGAGATGGGAGACACTGCTTCTGGAAATCTCAAGTTAGAACAGCAAGAGGCAGGCCAGTAGAGGGAGGGGGTAAAGCTGTGAAATCTAGAATTACTATTTTTTAATGTGTTAAATAAGCGTGATTATTTACAATGAAAGATTTTGCTCAGAAATTGAAGGTAGCCTGAATTCTTTTCCAAGCGTATCCAAAACCATTAAATAAAACCATCAGACTTCATTTGATGGAATTATGGTCTTATAAAGAGAGTTTATATACTTAGTAAGAATGAAGATAGTCTTTATGTTCTGCCAATTAAAAAAGAAACATTAAGCTATTACTGTCTGTCTTTTGTGCCAGTGTCTTCTACATCCCTTTGGAATATTGCTGTTTAGTGGATGTTTTTTTGTCTTTGTAAACAGTTGAGAGCAAGATGAACCTTTCTTCTCAGTTTTGCTGCCTGTAATTATTTGAAAAGAAGTAACTAAATGCTTAGCCATTAGGAGCACACTGCTCCCCCACGCTTCTAACATAAGGGAATTACTCTGGGGAATTGGAAACAGATCTGTCTTCTGAATGAAGAGCAGTACTACTAGCCCAGCTTATACAGGGCTAACTTGGGTTAAATTCTTTTGCAGAGAATTCTGTGCTGTGCTGTTGCTTTATGTGACTGTCTCTCTGTTTTCCTTCTCACCCCAAATCTTAGGGAGCTGGCACGTGAAAAAGTGATGCGGGAAGTCAAGGCGTTAGCTAAACTTGAGCATCCGGGTATTGTTCGGTACTTCAACGCGTGGCTGGAAGCTCCACCTGAGGGATGGCAGGAAAAGATGGATGAACAGTGGTTGAAAGATGAAAGGTAATTTGTGTGTGTTTTTTCTTTAATTGGTTGAATTTGAGTTTGTTCAGGGGAACTGGAAGATGACCTAGAAGAGACTGGGAAAGAAGTAGCTATTAACTTTGTCAAATTCTCTGTTCAACAAGACATAAATGTATCACATTTGTGTGTCACATTTCTTGATTTCTGGGTCCTCTGTTGGGTTAAGGTCCTTCGTTCAGCTTTGGGAACATCTCATAATTCTTAATTTAAGTTTAGGAATCTTTAGGAAGATTGAAGCACTGTTTGTTACTGTGATTTTATTTTAAACTTCGGCATCTGTCGTTTCTGTTCCTATCCACAGCTGTTCCTTTTTGTTCTTGATTGTGATAGCTCTGACTCAGTACATCAATAGTTTAGTTAATTTATTTCAGCATAAAACAGTGAGGGATTATCAGACTGGTGGTTTTTAAAGCTTGGTAGAAGTAGGCTAAAAATGAAAAATTAGATAAAGGAGATAGAAGGTGTTAGGAGTATGGGAGAAGTGGGTGTATGGTTAGAAATATTTAAAAGTGACAGGGAAGAATGAGGCCTAATATTCTTCTGATCCACTATTTAGTGATCTCATAATAACATCTTAATGTGCCTAACAATTTGTAGGATACAGTGAATTTCATATTTTAGGTACTAAATTAACATTTCACAGCTATAATTTTTCCTAGGCACTTTAAATAGTTGTTGTAATGCTTGTTCTAAAGACTGAGGTTTTTTTTGAGCTGAAGATGTGGCTGATTGCACATTAGGAATGTAGGCACTTTTGCTGACGTTTCTTTCCTCGTTCAGGAGATACTTTCTACAGCATTCTTGTCCCAATGAGAAGACAATATACTTGCTAAGAAAAATAGGTGCCAAATCCTGGTTATTAGTGATTACCACACATGGGTAGTTATTTACTGTTTTGATGTGAAACTTTGTTTTCAGAAGAAGTCTTCTGAAAAATGCATTTCTAGTGGGATAAAGTTCTGTAGTACTGACCTCTTGATTTTGTTTTCCTAGCACTGATTGGCCACTCAGTTCTCCCAGTCCAATGGATGTTCCATCATTTAAGATCAGAACAGAGCCATTTTCTACAGAGGATCACATTGAAGTTATTGCCACTTCATCGGAGAGGGAAAGGTCTTTCTCTGTGGGAATACCATGTGGTCAGTCTTATTCATCTGAAAGCGAATTTTCTCCTCTGGAATTTTTTGCTTCAGACAACAGGGACTTCCACCAGTCAGAAGATCCACTTTTAAACCTTCAGGACAGTGTCCTTACAGGCTGTGATGTGGAAGACAGTACTATCAACAGTATTGAGTTGGATCACTCAGAATTGGATCACTCCTTGGAAATCTGTCTTCCAGCTGTTCCTGTTGTGCAACTGAAGGAAGGGACCTCCTCTTCTATTGTGTTTGAGGATTCTGGGTGTGGAAATGCTTCTAGTAAGGAAGATAAAATTGGTGTTTCGTGTGATGGAAATCTTTCTGAGGGTAAGCCAACAAGTACAAAGGAACCTGATAACAAAAAATCTTCAGGAAGTCCCCTCTCTGTTTCTCCACCAAGGCCAACAAGTTTAAGCCTGGACCTTTCTAAAAATACTGTGGAAAAAGTCAAGCCCACCTCTCCAAAGGTGTATCTTTACATCCAAATGCAGCTCTGCAGGAAAGAGAACCTAAAAGACTGGATGAGCAGAAGATGCATGATTGAGGAGAGGGAAAGGACAGAGTGTCTGCAGATATTTCTGCAGATAGCTGAAGCAGTTGACTTTCTGCATAGTAAAGGATTAATGCACAGGGATCTCAAGGTTTGTATTCACAGGGTACTATACAACATGTTTTTGTTGTCTGTTGGCATCACTGAATGCTTGAAGTTTGCAAATTCTGGTTTCAATTAGTTGTCTAACTGGCAGTGTCCTATACACAAATGTTTTCTCATTTACTACTGTGACATTTTCTTTGGAGCTAATGTAACTTGATTAATCTGTGCCTTGATACTGTAAGATTCCTGAAACACATGGACTGACTCAAATGGCCTCACAGAGTAGCTGGCCCTCCACTGCATTACTGGTTTTTAGCATTAGCATGTATGTATTTCACTGCTCCTAACACAGCAGTGCCAGGCTGTTCAGCTGTGTCAAATTCTACTTCAAACTGACAGATCATGTGGTGTTACAGGTAGGGTTTTTGTATGTGGGAGTAACACAGCAGTGAAGAGAAACCACAGAATGGCTGAGGCTGGCAAAAGGTCTCTGGGTCCCTCTGGCCCAGCCCTGCCCCAGCAGGGAAACCCTGAGCAGGGTGCCCAGGCCCATGTCCAGGTGGATTTTGGACATCTCCAAGGCGGAGACCCCACACCTCTCTGGTCCCTGTGCCAGCGGTCCGGCACTCACCCAGCACAGCAGTGCTGCCCGATGGGCAGAGAGAGCTCTTGGGCTCCAGGCTGTGCCCAGTGCCTCTGGGCCTGGCCCTGGACACCGAGCAGAGCCCAGCTCCGTCCTCCCTGCACCTCCCTGCAGGGATTTGTGGATGTGGGTGAGATCCCCCTGAGCCCCTCTGCTCCAGGCTGAGCAGCCCTGGCTCTCTCAGCCTCTCCTCATAGGAGAATCGTGCTAAGATAGTTGACTACTTATCATTGACCTACAGGTAGATGTTAAAAAAGCTGAGTTAATGTCTATAACGATTTGGAAATGTAGTGCTCCAGGGAGTGAACATTAATCATTTGTTCCTGCAAAGTTTTTCTTGCAGCAAGACTTTTCGTACCTGGCACAGATCAGCTGCATTTGTTTTATGGCATTTTTAGTTTCGGAACTTCATACAAGTTTGTTCACTGCTGACCTGTGTGGCAAAGAAAGCTGTTTTGAAACCTGTTCCACCATTTCAAGTAAAGCAAATGATTCTGCTATTTTTCTTTTGCTTTTTATAGAAATACTGCTGAACAGCAGCAGTGTTACTCCTGGCTAGGGAAAATAGAAGTTAAATATTACTGCTCTAGGACTGAAATGTAAACTGTTCTGGCATTGAATTTTGAGTCAGTACTGACTCTCAAAAAGCAGCTTTCCAAAGGAAAGCTTCTGGTAACATCCAGCCTGCTAAAGACTGGAAGTGAGTGCTGTACAGTATGGGAAAGGCCGTGGTTGTTTTTACCTCTGATGTTGAAGATAACTGAGGTCAGGTGTGACTTCTGTACCTTTCTCTCATAGAATCATAGAATATCCTGAGTTGGAAGAGACCCATAAGGATCATCTTGGCTCCACACAGGACCACTCAAAAATCAAGCCATAAATAATGTAAATTACAGGAAACGTAATCTTTCATGTTGATTTGCAGGTGAACTGGTTTCAGGGGAGGTTCAGGTTGAATATTAGGAAAAATTTCCTCTCAGAAGGAGTGGTCAGGCATTGGAGTAGGAATAATTGTCAAATGGAGAGGCAGTACCTGGTTGTTTCCTTATTTGAGTATAGTAAGTTCTGAAACAGTTACAGCCCTTCTTGTAGCTGGCAATTATCTGGTAGCAGTGGAAACAAAAGGCAAAAAAACCATCTCAGATATGGCAGTAAAAGGGGATTCAAATTCAGTAACACAAAAAGGTAACTCAAAGCTGGGAAAACTCATGAATCTATCCAAGCATCTTATTCCCACATCAGCATTAAGCTATTACCTTAAGCCAATTACCTGAAAAATCTTTAGTGCTCAAGAAAATGGCCAGACATATTTTAATCCTTATATTAATATGTTGCTAATTAATTGTTAATTAATAACGTTTCTTAGCAATGCTGTCTGTTGTAACTCTCTGCAGACTCTTCACTGAGATGAGGTTCAGTAAAGGTTATGTAGATCTTAAAGCTGATTCACTCTTGATTAATTGTGTAGAGTTTTGTGGGAACGTCTTAATTTCAATGTTGACAGCTATTTGAACATGAGATTGTATTTTGTTTACTTGGTGTGAACAAGTTTTTTGTTTAAGGAAAGCCTTCTCAACTTTCATGCTTCAGAAAACTTCACATGCACATATAGATGTTATCCTTGGATTCTGGAAGTTCATTCAACTGTTAGCTGATAATTTGTCAAAACAACAGCCAACATGTTTAATTTTTTCTGTCGTTCTCAGAAGCTTCTTGGAACAGATCTCACCTAATTTTGTAATTTGTCCAAGAGATCAGTCATGTACCCCCAGCAATAAGGGAATAATTTTCACTGCTGTCTTGCCTCTGCTAATAGCTATCTCTGCTGTAGCAGAGGCCAAGAAAATATTTTAAATATTTAACAGTGCACATTGAGATATGTTAATTAGGCTCCTACTAATGAGAGATACTGTCGTGGCAAGATGGCAGGAATTCAGGCAGGTAAGTGAATAGGTCACAGTTCCAATTCTTTGGAAGAAAATGAAGTACAGAAACAGTAGTCTGTCCAGTGAATGTACTGTTACTCCCAGAATAAGCCACTGGCCCTGCTTTGACAGCTCAAAAGAAATTATGAGTCCTGACAAATGGTCTATGGCAGAACTGAAAGAATAATCTTAGATACATTTTCCAGCGTTAATTGAATTAACAATCTTCCAGATGTAGCTTATTCATATTTCTGGAAAAATGGGAATGCTTGTTCTGATTGAAGAATCTGAAATTTCTTTGTGCAGGTTGCAAGATAACTAAACTAGAGAGTGATTGCATTCTGATCAGAGTGAAAATTGTGTGCATTTACCCTAGACATCCTCTTTCAGAACATGGTCTCAATGGCTTATTTTTGCTGACAGTTTCCAGTAATAGAGTCCATTCCTCTTAATTTGTAATTATGTGCCAGGCCATTAAGAGTCAATCTGTTTTCAGCTGGAGAAGTACAAGAAATAAAACTTTTAAGATTTTTTTTCCTCTGTGAAGCAAGACAAATCGTATCTATTTGTTGGAGGAGAGGGAAATGGAGATAAGGCAATGGGATTCAAATTCCCAATAGGCAAGTTTGTCCTTGAGCATTAAAATTCTATTAAAAAGATTTTTGATAATGTTCATGTAGTCAGTGTGGGTATAAATCATGGAATCACAGAATATCCTGAGCTGGAAGAGAGACTCAGTGCATCAGAGAGAGCCCAAAGAGGCTATAGGTTTCCAGGGTTGTAGCTTTGGTGCACTAAATGAACTGTGACTCCAAAGGGCATGACACCCAGCGCTGGAAAATACAGTGGGAGATAAGAGGTGGCTCAGGTGGCAGTTTTACAGGCAGGATGTGGGTACTGTGGGACTAACAAGTTAACACAACTATTTGCTTATCGCAGAGCTGTTGAGGTGTTTTGCTTTCTTATGAAAACAAGAAGCCTTTTATTCTATCTTCTATCTTGCACAGAGTGGGTTTGCTTTTAACTGAGGAAGTTGGATGGACTTTGAAATAGGTCAACTTTATAGTCCTGTAATCTGGCAGAAAAATGTTGCTCTGTGTCTGCCTGCCTTCTCCTGCTGCACAGTTTATGTCAGCAAAGCATGGAGCAGATTCTCCCAGCCCTGAAGGTCCAGGAGCTGTGAGAGGAGCCTGCCCAACCACCTGCTTCTTCACGTGAGCCCTTTCCCTGTGCATCATCCCGCAGTGCTGCTGCTTCCCCCTTGCAGGAGCCTCTTCTTTCCCCAGAATCATGTGCCTGTCTCGTTCTCTAAGCCAGGTGGAGCAGCTGTGTTTCAAAGAAATAATCATTCATTTGGCATGTGGTGTTATCAGCCAGAATGCAGACTTCTGGAAGAACTGATCTCAGATGGGTACCATTAGTGAGGGGACACCCCTGGGGTTTCCTTCAGTTCCAGTCTTTTATCTGTGGGTTAAAGGCAGGTTAAGCTTCAGATAATAACAATAAAAAATATGTTACACGACGGTTATTCTGACAGTTGAATTGTGTAATGCCAACTGAAAAGCAGATCTTGTTCCCAGGTTTCCAGTCTATCTGTAAGATAAGATGATGTGCCACACACTGGTTAATATATTGCAAATGAGTTTAGCACTCAGAGGTTGGAATAAAGAGAAACACAAAAACTGAGTCAGAACTCCAGCATGTGATGTGAACTTGCCGTGTGTTTGGAGAGTTAGATAACTTACCTGTGCTGTTTCCCATAGCTGTTGACTTTTCTGTATGTTACTGTAGTGTTAGCTACACTACACTCTGCTGGAAGAGAAGAAAGGAGCAGTCTGGGTTTCAAGAAGGGTTAATGCAGGGGTAATTCCTTTTTTCTGAACAGCTGAGATTCTTACCTGGTTCCGCTAATCTGATGCTTAATGAGAGTTTTTGCCTTGAGAGTGTGGATTATATGAATTAAACAAAGTGCTGTACCTAGTAAAATACAAACCTATTTATAACTTCCTTTTTCTTTCCACCTGTTTTTTTTTCTCAGCCTTCCAATATATTTTTCACAATGGATGATGTAGTAAAAGTTGGGGATTTTGGACTGGTGACTGCTATGGACCAAGATGAGGAGGAGGAATCAGTACTTACCCCAATGCCAGCTTATGCCAGACACACAGGACAAGTAGGGACCAAACTCTACATGAGCCCAGAACAGGTTTGTGCTCTCTAATCTAAAGCTATTTCCAGCACCACCTGGAAGACACTTGAATTCCTGGGATTTTAAAGATCGAGGCAGTCTTTCTAGTAAACTGTTGCAACCCGGTTGCTTACATTATTTCTCATCAAAGCAGAGTTTTGAGCTAAACTGAATTCCAAAATGTTTTTAACATATATAAAATATCAAGAAAGTGGCTAATGATTTGTACTTGGGTGCATTGATTTATCTTGCTCTTAATATATTAGACTGTGTAGTATTCAAGTTTGACAGGATTGTCCAGTGACAGGATTGACTGACCTAACTGTAATTTTGAATTTTCAGATCTGTGGGAACACCTACTCGCACAAAGTAGACATCTTTTCTTTGGGACTGATCCTCTTTGAGCTGCTTTACCCTTTCAGCACACAGATGGAGAGAGTCAAGGTAGGTATGGTACAGCACCAAGGGTTGTCCTCAGTTTGATCACTTGTTTAAAAGAATTGTTTGCTTCAGAAAACACTTGCAAGAGGTTCTTCTCAGCTTTTTAAGTGTTGGAGTTAGGAACACAGTATCTTTATCAGCCTTGTCCAGACCCTCTGAATCACTGGAAATGAACTGCGGTCTTCCTTATGTGTGCAGTTGAGTTGAGTCTGTAATTTCTTTACAAAGCTCCTCTGTTCTCATGCCAAGAGAAACATTGAACTAGAATATCCAAGAACTCAAGCAACAAATAAATGTTGCAACTACAAGCCTACCAGCTCATTTTTCATTCAAGAACTGGAGCCGTGCTGTGCATTTTTAATACTTTTTTTTACATCTTCAGTGCTTTTTTAAACCAAAACAGTGAAAAATTGTTCATTTTCTGATACTAAAGTCTTAGTGGTGAGTCTTGCTTAGCTTAAGGCACAATGTTCCCAGTAACAGATGACTTTTATTGCATCAAATGTGAATTTGGGAGGTTTGATGTGTCTTCCTTGCTGTTAAGATGCATGAGATCCATCTTTCTCAGGAACAAGTTCATAGAGAAGAACAGGGGCTACAGCCAGAAAGGGTTTTTCCTCTTATAACATGATGACCAATGACCTATGCAGGGAAGAGAGAGTCATCCTAACCTGTATTCATCATCATTATGTTTGCTGGTTTGAAATGCTCACATGAAGATGGGTTGCGTAGCAGAGATGTAAGCAGCAGGTTGAACCACACCATGAGTGCAGCTTCATGTACGCTTATGTTGCTTTACCTGGCTTAAATTTTTTTTTTTTTTTATGATGCGGAAGAGCATCATCTAGAGGAGGAATGATGGTGCTTAATTTAAACACCAGGCACTAGAGCCAATTTGAGTTTCCCTAAATAAAATGAGTCTTACTGAGACACATACCTAATAAACAACTATCCTTGATCCTTAAGGTCTCCGGCAGGAGTGATTGCAAGATTTACCCTTTCTATTCTGAGTATAGAAGCAAAGCAAATAGAGTGAATCCTAAATTGCATCTAACTCAATACTCTATGAATTTGGATTCTTAGAAAGAAGTTAAAAGATTGCCTTAACCTTCACTCCTTTTGATGAAATCAAAAGAACCTCGAGGCATTTATTGTCAGTCCTGGAGCTTAGCTTCTTTAATAGTTGTTTCCAAGTTGTTATGCTGACATTTTCCTTGGCAACAGCCAACCTTTACCACTACTTATTGAAGTAAAGAGTACTCTGCCTGACCAAGGAGCCCAGTAAATCCCAGGAGTCTGTGACCAAGGGCTGAAAAATCCCCAGAGGAGGAATGTGAGAGCTGCCTCTGTCTCATACTGCTACAGTGAGTCTGTGGCAATGCACTTTATTTCCAAAATAGATGTTTGAAGACAGATCACTAAATGCAGACTGACTTGGTAGAGAAAAGCAATTTTTGAAGTGGTTTATTGTTGTGTAACTCCCTTTTCCTGAACAAGGGTTTGACTGTTGGTCATAACTATTAAATGATCAGTGTGTATTTTCAGTGGAGTAATAGTGCATTTAATTTCAGAATTCATATCTATTTTGCACTCAAAATTTTGCTGAAGGAGATCTGTATTAAAATACTGCCCTACTGCACTAACAAAATGCTAAAGGAGGTCATGGGTTGCTGGAAATCATAAGCTGAATTTCCTAAGGCACCCTGCTGCAAATAATTATGTGGCTGAGCGTGAGGGAAGTACTGCCACGAGATGGAGCCAGCGTGCTCGGTATGGAAGGAGCAGTGACTGACGGGGACAGCTACCTTGCAAGGACACACAAATAAGCAACTTGAGCTGCTTTTGAAACTGCTGATAAATCTGTTAGTCCATAAACGTTAAGCAAAGGCTGGTGCTTATGTTGTTAGCACAGGGCCAGTCACTTTGTGTGTTTAATACTGTTGTAGGTTGGGGATTATGGGTGGTGCCTTATTGAGCCAGAGTGAAAAAGTAGAATGTGATGTATGCATTTGGATTATTTAAAACTGTAGCGATTAGAATTGTTGTAACATGATTTCCCGTGCAGACTGTGTATGCCTAGTGAAGAAGCAGATTGCTCATTTAAGTGTGTTGTGATTTTATCCTCTAAAGCAAGACTTAAAGCCTTCCACATCAGGCTGATTTGTTTATATAGCTTGCATATTTTTGAAAAATAAGAGTAATAGTTTTGAATGGTTTTTGGAAAAGTTTCATGTTTTTCTTAACACTTTTGCAGACCCTGAGTGATGTTAGAAATTTGAACTTTCCACTATTGTTCACTCAGAAATATGCACAAGAAGTAAGTATATCTCATGCTAATAATTGTAGCTTTTTTCTTTGCTTTCCAATTGTTTTGCAAGTAAACAAACAAACAAAACAAAACAAAGAAAACCACCAAACCCACCATCTTTTGTGTTAAGATGCATTTCTCTGCCCATGTACTTTACTGTGTTTCAAAGTTATAATAACGTGGACACTGGCATTTCTGCCACAAGGTTTGTCTCCAGTAACTATACAACATTGTTTTGCTTCCGTTTGCCACTCGGTGTCATGCATGTCACATAGATCTTGCCATGAGTTCTTGCAACAAATCCATATTCACAAGGAGAATCTGCAAAGGTCTAGACAGGTAGAAGTGGAGACAACGTGGTTGCATGATGTAGTGTCAGCTCCAGGAACTGGATCTCAAGAAGGAAACCATGTACTAATTTTAAGGATTTGACTAATTCACGTGGTTTCAGACGGGAGATGTACAAAAGCTCTCCAGTAAAAAGCTGAGATGCTTTTGGGTTTTCATGTTAGCTTCAGACCAGTAGCTAAATGCAACCAGCATTTCTGGCTTCACAGCTGCAAATGTGCTGTGCTGTGCTCAGTTGGAACAGGACATTGTTTTTAACTCTGAAAGATGTTCTCTTAAGTAATTCTGACTGAATTTGAGACAAATCTTCAAACTGTCCACATATTTAAAGGAAAGCCTTTAACTCACCACCAGAAATTACTGCATCGCTTTAAATGTGGTGGCTGAAACATGCAGCTAAAAATTACTCATAAATTACATTTAATATATTTTAAAATTCTTATGATTCTGAATGATGTGAAGGTTTTATAACTCCATTGAATCTTGGGCCAGATTTGATTTGCAAAATTGATTCTAGTCCTTGATAGTAAAGACAATTTAAGGAATGCACAGTGATATATTTTTGAATATTTAAATCCTTCCTAACTACTGTGCCAAAGTACTAATACTCAAATTATTAAGAAAGCAATTAGGGACGTTTTCTTCTTGTTTTTACAAACACAGAGTCAGAACATTAAATAATAATGAATTTGTGAATTGGTTCATGTAGCACATCTTGTGTTTTCTTTTAGTACGTCATGGTGAAGGACATGCTCTCTCCAAGTCCCACTGAAAGACCAGAGGCTGCAGCAATCATAGAAAATCCTGTATTTGAAGACTTGGAACTCCCAGCAAAACCAGTGCTTAGGCAGAGGTCACGGACAATGAGTTTATCAGGAAATAAACATTCAAGACAACCAAGCAAATAATTATCCTCAGGATCGCTTCTTCCACTCAGCAGGTTTTAAAGGGATTGTTCAGTAGAAGGATCCTGTGATGCAGAATGTCTGTCTTGGAAGAGTTTACTTCAACTTTTTTTGCCATAGCTCATGTTTAAGACATGTTGGACAGATTTTTGTTTACTCTGACAGCCAAGGAAAGCCAGTACCCACACTTTTCACATTCCATTTTTCTTACCTTAGCTCTTAGGCAGATGGCTCCACCTACTGTGCTTACCAGTGTCCTGCTCCAGTATCTCTTTTTGGGGGGTTGGGATTTTGGGGATTTTTTGGTTGCTTTTTTTCTTTTTTAAAGCTTGTAAATGTCAGCTTGCTGGGTGACTGAGAGATCTGTAACATGTAAATAGAATTAAAATACTGTATTTTTATAGAGCAAATTACAGTCTCTAAGCCTAGTGAGTGTATATCTGAATCACGTGCTCTTCGGTGAAATGAAGATGATTTTGCAAAGAAAACCCACAAAACTATGACTCCATTTTTGTCCCTAGTGGGTAAAGTGGGAATCTGCACTATTTTTAAAGCAAAAAAGTTACCACAACTGTACATACTGTCACTTTCCATAGCCAGTCTTTAGAGGAAATTTTTTCATATTTCTGCACTATAGTAGATCTTAGAAAATGCATTTTATACAGATAAACCTGTAGGGAAGGAAAAGGAGCTTTTTGCCATTAAAAGAGGGCTTATAGGCAATGGTTGGAAGAGCCATAGTAAAAATTATGTACGAAACTGTTGTGATTCTGACAATTTAAATCTAATGAAGTCATACGTGTCGTATGTAATCTTGTAGATTTGTACTTTAAAAAAAAAATCAACTGGTAGGCATTTGTGTAATCTGCTAATTTAACTGCCTAATGCCATGCTTTTATTTCTCATTGTAAATATGTTGATTTTTATTTATAAAATACAGAATCAATCCATTTGGGTTGGTGGTGTACAGAATGCACTTGCTGTCATTGTTGAGTGCAGTAATTATTGTGACTTATTTCAAGTCTAAATGATTTAATAAAATTTTCTATTTAAAAAAGGAGCAGTTGCTTCTGTTTAAAACCTGCATCCATGCATGCTGTAGGTGGCAGCCGTGTGCAGCTGGAACGAGGCAGTCTATTTCTGTACCTGGCTTTGCTTTCCTGACCCATACTTGCCCAGATGCTGACGGAAAGACGAATATGCTGCTTGGAAACTGAGAGGTATGGATTATGGAGTCTTGGAGATAATCTCTCAAGTGCTAACAGAGGGGGAAGAAAAGAATTCTCACACTATATAAGAATTTTTGCATTAATGCATTTTCTTCTTCTGCCATAATTTACAGGCTTAAGTTTTGAAATTGTAGCTATGTTAAAACAGTGTGTCCTCTTCCCGTGTGTTTCCAAGATTTTATCTGTTACAGATGCACAGTTAGTGGCCACATTTAGAGCCTTGGATGCTTTTACAGCTTCCCTGAACATCAGTGAGTACAGAGAGAAGGAAGGAATGAGGTATCATCTCTTAACTTTTTTACAGCTGCGTGGTCCATCAGTACTGTATAACTCCACTTCACTGCACAGACATCACAATGCATTACAGGCAGTAAATTCTCTGCTGTTTAGCACCTGTAACCCCTGATGAACTCCCTGGCCATTCAGTGCTCCAGCTCTCAGAGAGAAATGCTTCAGCAACTCTCCTAGCTCTTCTCCTGAAGTCTGATACATGGGATACTCTAGAATTAATAAGACAACTCACAGATACTTCACAGAAGCACTGAAGCAGCAGTCTCAGATTTTACAAATGGTAGGCAAAGGTCAATGCACATGAAGTATTTCTTCCTGCCTGCTGAACCAATCCTATACCATTCAAGGCCAAGTCTGAAATGGAAAAGCTCTAAACCTCTCACTGTTTCAGAAGAAAGTGAGCTGTGCAGACAGCTCAGACTGCAGAGCGCATGCAGCTGGGCCATGTGCTGCATTTACTGAACAGCAACCTCTGCTCTTCAGCCACATCCTTCCCACCAGGTGCCATTCACAGAGTGACACAATTACACTTACTAAAACTGGTCAAATTTGTAATGAAAACTGCAAGATGAGAGCTACAATTGCTGGATCAGAAAGAAATGCCATCCCAACTTTAGCTGTAGGGGATTACCAGGATGTATATTAAGTTCACATTACCATACCAATTTCTCTAGTGTGAAGACTGAATTTGTCTTAGGACATAATAGTCATTTTAAAAAATAATTACCCAGGAAGGAATTTGCTCCGTTAGGTATAACAAAGTGGTCCTTGTTCACAGAACTGTGGAAGAGGAAGAAAAGCCTTTTTGTTATATGTCCCCAGCTGTAATGCTCCAGTCTGCCCTTCCTCTATTTTCCAGCCATTTATTTATCCATTAGGATATGCTCTTACACTTTCTATACCACCACCTCCAGCAACTGGTTCTGAACCCTATTGCTTGGGCTTGCCCTTCAGGGCACCATTGGGGACTGGCACTGCATTGGGGACCGGCACTGAGATGCTATATTCTAGGTCTGGAGCAGTCTTGGAAAAGGTGGCTATGGAAACCATGTCTTCTCCAATGTCCACCTGAGACCTGTGCCTGCAAATGAGCAGCTTCTTCAGCGCCCGCTGGAAGTCCCGGTTGAGGAAAGCGTAGAGCATTGGATTGATAGTGGAGTTGCAATACCCTAACCAAGTGATGACTTTGAAGGTTTCAACCAAGACTGTGCTTGTGGAGTCGGTGCCCTTGGCAGCAAGCCACACATTCAGGACAAAGTACGGCAGCCAGCACAGCACGAAGATAGAAATGATGATGCTAATGGTCCTTGTGGCCTTGTTCTCCAGCTGCAGGTGGTTCTGCCGCTTGCTGTTGGGGTGGTAGTGGATCTCCAGGGTCTGAGACATGATACGAGTGGCCTTCAGCCGGGAAGCTCGGTAGATGAAGAAATACATGCTGCACATGACCATGAAGGGGACAAAAAATGCAAGAGCAGAAGCTACGATGGCAAAAATCCAGTTGGTGACGAAGATGCATTCTCTGCCCGCATCAAAATCTACCCCGGGGATCTCATTCCAGCCCTGCATGACGGGAAGGAAGGAAATGAGGGAGGAGTACACCCAGACTGTGCAGGTCATCACAACGCATCTGCCAAAGGAAAGAGATGGGGAGGGGAGAGAGGGTCTGAGTTATTTTGAGTTGAGAACATCCAGTACATTTTAATCCCCATGGTAACCTATGTGGGATATCACTGCTCAATGGTCCCAAAGGGTACTGAGAAGCCACTGAGCAGAGAAAAAGCTGGGGTACAATAAGTTCCTATGTGATCAACTCTAATGACCGGGTACTTGGATCTGTGGTTACAGAATTGGGGTCAATTTATGGGATGCTCTGAGCTGGAAAGAAACAGGAAGAAGTGTTTTACAGAGGATTTTTGTTAATATTTAAAATGACAGCATGTAGATTTTTCTGATTGGTTTCAGCCATTATCTTCTAAGGATCCTGCCTGTGAGAGGGGTGGAGCTGGTGGACATTCCCTCAAGAGCCTGAACCCACCTTGCCAAACATCATGCAGCTGTGGTGTCCTCTCTGCCCACCCTCAGACAACCTTCCCCACCCTGCAGTCCTCATTTCAATGTTTCACATGAAACCTGAACAGGAGTAAAATTCTGTAAAACTTTAAATAGTGCAAAGTTCCTTTTGTCACACTGTTCTGATTTGGGGCAGAAAATGCCAATAGCTTATTTGGTCCCTATTCATTATAGACCATGGCCAAGTGAATACCTGGAGGGATGTGGAATGAGGAGCAGCTGCGCTTACCTGCCACGGGACATCCTTCTGGAATAGTGAGACGGGGTCACCACGGAGCAGTATCTGTCCAGGCTGATAAAGCACAGAGTGACAATGGATGCAGTGCAGAACATGACGTCAAAGGAGATCCAGACCTTGCAGAACAGCTTTCCAAACAGCCACATCCCCGTCACCTCATAAATGATACTGTGAGGGAAAAGAGTAGAAACCAAAGCTAGAAAGGCTGATTTAATGTATTCCAGGACTCCACTGAAATAATACCATATTGTAACATGGAGGTACTCAAGAGGAGCGTGCAGTGATGTTCAGATAGACACCAGAGATTCACCCTCCAAGTGCAATCCAAGCCATTAACCCATGTGTGGAGCATGGCTGAAGAAGATCAAACCCATTTTTCCTGCTTGCAATAAGAGGTGCTTTGTCCAAAGAGCTCCCCATATTTACACCTGCATGACTTTATCACAGCTTTTTCCAGTGTCCTATGAATCTCTGAATCCTCCCCAATTTGTAAGGTGTGGAAGGTACTCACTTTTCATCTGGTCTCATGTTTCAGAGCTGAAAGATTTCAACTCTTGGGTTAAGAAAACAGATCCTAGGAGGAAGATGATACAGCCTGTACATTATGGTGCTCACAGATGCCTCAGCAAAGGAAAATTCAACTAGCAAAAAGCAGGCATTATGCCAAAATTATTCCCAACAAAGTCAGAGGGCCTGTCAGAAGTGAGCAGTGATGGAAGGAACATATGGCAGCTGTAGGAAAGCTGATGCATGTTCCTATAGTGCTCAGTTAGATGCAGTTTGCTTCCCTGCTCTTTTGCCAGCTTTCTGTAGCTCCTGGAGTGCTGCTGAAATAACCACTGTGTGTGAATTTGATGTGGAAGGCTGAGTAACAACCTGTTCCTGCAAAGCTGTAATTATCCTGTAACTTCACAGCTTTACGGCCAAGTTAGAGTGGAAGCAGTGCTGCAGTGCCCTGAGGTGGGCTCTGCTGTTTGGCAAGGGCAGAAAAAGCCAATTTGATGTAAGGAGCTAGGAATCAACGCCTGCTCTGCATTTAATTAGCAACGGTTCATTAAAACCACAAGTAAAGGTTGTTTTAGAGCACGATAACTGCTCTAAGTGCATCAGCAGGGTAAAGTGCTGCTGAAGTGCTTCAGTCCTTGGCAACGTTTTGTTACGTGTGATGCTATGCAAAAAATTCCAGCAGACATTGACCTACAGCAGAACCTGTCCCTGCACCCTGGTGGCCTCTGCGTGGCCAGAACAGAAGGCCTCATCACACACATGAAAGTTTCATGGCTCTTTTATAAATAGATAAATGAGGAGATGGAATTTCAAGCACAAGGTTTGGGTGCCTTGATGGCACTCCCAAAGTCCCCCTTATTCCCAGAGGTGCTACAAATCCTGTGGTGTGAGCACTGAGGCCATCCAGAGGTTGACCACACTGCTGCCATGAACATCCCTGCACACAGACCCTGTACCTGACTGCCTTCACCGGGCATCTCCTGGGATGCACATGACCTAGCAGGTGTTCCTGCAGCACCAGGTAGGGGAGAGCAAAGCAGAAGTCTTGCTCTGATGAAATTAAGGCAGCAAGTGACAACATTTTTTTCCGTTCTTTCCATCACAAAACCTCTTTTTGCTGAGCCAAACTGGCTCCTAGGGTCATTTCTTTTCCTTCCCTTTGACATGTGCTACTGTGCCCACCGAGGAGCAAAACTCGTTCAGAAGGGCAATGTGGGTACACAGCTGAGAACATGGGAAAGATGTGACCCAAACCACTGCCCAGCACCCACTGAGAGCCAGATGGACCCTGCACCCAGCAACTCTGGGGTGAGGGAGAGGGGCACGTGCCAGGAGCAGAGCTGCTGGATGTCTTTCTCCTTCGTTCTCTTGTGGCACTTCCACAATCCATAGCAGAAACCCCACCATCAGCCATACAAATCTCATGGTGAAGTCCCTACCCTAACTCCCACTGATTTCAACAGGGTAGGAGCAGGTTAGGTCATCCTACAGCTAAGCTGCAATCCAACCCCCTGGGACTTTGTAGCACCAGATAGAGGGGAGGACAAGTGAATACAGATGAATGATTCAGAACCAGAATTGAAAACTCTGCGCAGTTCAGAATTGGAATTGGCAGCAACACCATTTACAGGGCACTACTAACGGCTTTATTCCCACCTAACACTACAAACAAACTCAGTTTGTAATTTTGTGTTGGGAAAATACCTTTCAGTGCCAAATTCAAAAGCGTAAGCAGCCCCGTGAGCACTAAAGCACAAAATGGGAAAATAGACTTCAGCTTCTTTATATAGCTCCAAGAGCACTGAATGCAGCCCAGCCGCCCACCTCACACAGACTTACGGCCACTTTGCAGCACAAGGCAGCAGATCCCACAAGTAAGCTGCTCTGGGGATTTCTTCACATACAATCATCTATGTTGGAAAAGACCTTCAAGATCACCAAGTTCCAGCACTAAACCACATCCCTTGTGCCACATCCACACCTCTCTTAAATACCTCCAGGGATGGTGACTCCACCACTTCCTTCATTAAATATAGGGAGCGTAAATTACCCTATTTCTACCAAAACAAAATCCTTACTTATGTGCAGAGAGAGGGGAAATGGCCTTCATCCCCATGCCAACACTGACAGCTATCAATTTGCAATGGTAATATGGGCAAAACAATTCCCCAGATGCAGTGAATCACACTTGTTTATGCAGGCAAATGATTTATTTTGAAGGTCACCAACCATCCCCACAAACCCCACTGTTACGTTGTCTGAGCCGGAAGGAACGATCAAAATTCTGTGTTACATCAAGAATATGAATAACAACATCTTTGCAGTAGTCTTTCAAGTCCAATAATCTGAAATCATTCATTTTCTTACACTAGTGAAAACAATCCTTACTTCACTACCGGAAAATAAAAGAGGAGATGAAAGCAATATAAAACCAATTGCACAGAATTTAACTTTACTGATTTCAATAGACTGGGAAAGATGAGGAGAAAATATCCTCTGTGATCTGCTCTACCTTTGAGATGTAAGCAGCACCCATGCAGTCATCGTGGTTAATGCTGACACACCAGGGATTGTCCCCACCTCACATCCTCCAAACACGGAGAGCTTGCAAAAACATTCAGCAACCACGCTGGTCCTGCAGACAGCACAGAGCTAATCGTGGCTCCATCACCCTGGAGCCATCTGAAGGCTGGTGTCTGGTAAAGACCAGGGGCCTCCAAAGCCAATGGGCAAACTGTCGCTCCATTCATTACAAAGGGAACCTCACCAACAGGTTTGGGTCAGGAAACTGAGGCACGAAAACCATCTGTAATCACTGACCCAGAGTTCAGATCTTAGAAGAGCTTAGCTCAGGTGAGCACTTCTTACCTGAACGGCATGACCAGGCAAGCTACAAGGAAGTCTGCCATGGCCAAGGACATGATAAACATGTAGGTGACAGTCCGCAGCCTCTTCTCCACCACCGGGCAAATAAAGACTATTGTATTTCCCAGGAGCGTGACCAAGTCGATGAGGGTGAGTATCAGTCCGATGGCCACCTCCTGGAGGCCGATCCCTGCCCAGATGCCACCTCCTTTCACCAAGGATGATGCAGCAGAGGAGAAATTAGAAAGCCAAGATCCATTTTTGTCCATCAACATCCTCCCACTGTTAAAATCTGGAAGAGAGAGAAGGAGGGAAAAATTAACACTTCAATGCACAAGTAAAGGAAGTACAGAAACCACATTTATGTTTTGTTGGCTTCAAGAAAAATCCACATACCCTGCTGTGCCTGTGCCATCACTGTCCCATGGTTATCAGTCCATCATGGTTATCAGTTCAGAAGTGTCAGAGACAAGTCAGGATAAGTGTGCAGCACTGGCTGAAGTTCTTCCTTGCAATTAAAAGCTCTCCTGTGAATGACAAGTGTGTTATCAGGTGAAGCAGATCCAAGGCACAAAAAGGAAAAGTGCTGAGAGCAGAGAAAAGACAAGCAAGCAACTGAAATCCAAAATTAAAGCAGCTCTGCTAAATCCCACTTAGCAGCATGCCATATCCACAGAATACATTCTTGTGATCCTCTTTGGTATCCACAGACCAGGCAAGACTCCTTCCCCACGCTGGCTGCTTCCATAACCCATAGTTCAGTATGTGTAGCCTGGATTGTCCTGTTAGTTTTTTAGGCTCTCAGTTTATGAGATTTTTCCTGAAGGCAGAGAACAGTGGGCAGCTCCATCCCATGGTCTGAATTGCAACCAGAGCTGGCAGTAACCACGCCAGGACCTTATAGCAAGCAGTGGAGGGTCCTGGGTGCAGCAGTGACCTAAGGCTTGTGCGTCCCTGCTGTGTCCAGAAGGGAAAGGATGCTCCCAGCTCCTCAGTGGGTCCTGATGAACATCCACATAGCCAAATATACCACTGATGGGCTCTTTAGTGTCTGTCACACTCCCGAGCACCCTCACCAACTCTTGGTCAGGATGAAGAGCCCTCAACAACTTGCCCATTCCCCATACAGAAGCAATTTCAGGCTCCTGAACACCCCTGCAGCTCTTCTAAGACTGTGATGTACCAAACCTGCAAACCATTTCCAAGAAGTAAAAGATAGATTTATATAATGGCATAATGATGTTCTCTGTTTTGTCCCCGATTCCTTTTCGCTGCAATTCCTAATGTTGTTTGCTGCTTTTGATTGGCACTTAGCACCAAGCTGACCTTTCCACGATCTGAAGACCTCCTTCCTGAATGGCAACGCTCAGCTCAGAGCCCACTGCTGCAGATACAAAGGTAGGATGAAACCAGAAAATTAGGTTACCTCCCTTTCATCATCCCCAAAGTTCATCACTTCACAGCTAAATTTCTTCAATTTTAATGCTGTCAGAACCTCATAAAAGCTTTTCTGCAATTCTTCAGGTCAGGCCTTGTCCTTCACACCCTGATTAAATTTTGTTTCCCCTGCAAGCATCATCACATTACTATTTATCAATTTTTCCACTTTGTTAGGGATATACTGAACTCCACCTCCCTGTTGAGGGCATTGCTGATCTGCCTTCCACACGTAAGGACAGGAAAGCTCCTCCTCTCCTGAGATGGGACTTAGTGCCCGGGACCCAAAGCTCTCCTGCTCCTGGCAGCAAGCAGGTTTGTTGGACACCAGGCTCTGCAGCAGGCCCCGAGGTGCTGCTGAAAGTCTGCAGGGTGGAAGCAGTCCTCTGGTGTCCCCTGAAGTTGGTCCCTAAGTGGGTGGCACAGATAGTCACCGCTCACCCAAGCAGAGGATGTAGTGTCAGGATGGACTCCCAAGACATTAACAAGGAAAATCAGGTTTTACTCAAGTTTTTCTCTTCTTTTTTCCTTTAGCCTCTGGCCTTGAATAATTACAGATAGGAATGCTGTGTTTGCTGTCTGAGGTTTTTAAATGTGACACTGAAGCGAGGGTTCAGCAGTCACATTTTCCTTCACCTGCAAACAATGGCTGTGCCCACATGGTTGTTCACTATGGACTCAATGGTCCTTATGGGTTGCTTCCAACCCGGGATATTCTATGATTCTATGAGTATGTGCAAGTGTTTGTAAAAACAAAGCAGATCATTACTTACACACATTGCTCTGGTGACGATCCATGAGCATGGGCTGCACTCAAACTTTAAGCAGAAGAAGAACACAGGTCAGAGTCTCTCTCTGCAGTCTCTCTCTGATGCTCGAGTACCACCTTAGCCACCAGCACAGCCTGGGCTAGAAGGTCCTTCCCAGTGAGAATCCAACAGCAGGCTGCTTAATCCAGGATACATCTAGGAGCAGGTCACAACAATGCTCAGACAGAGGTGACAAACACGTCCACACTCGCAAAACATCAAAGAAACACTTGTTATTTTTTGACCATGACACAAGGACAGACTGAGCAGCTGGAAATCAGACACTCCTCAGCTGACCACCTACGCCATTTCTCCAACAAGAAATACTCTGCAAAAAGAAGGGATGGTGGATGCTTGAAACTTCAGGATTGGATTCAGGGGGCAGGCAACAGGATCCTGCTGCTCCGGGCTCCACTTCAAGCATCCCCACGTAAAGTTCCTGGAAGTGCATCTGCACACTGTGTTACGGACAAGCCACCAACTCATTTATTTCTTGCTAAGAGATGCTACTCCTCAGCTACCTGGAGCCTTGTTAAAACAGGAAAACAGGGATGATACAATCTTAAGACCTCTGTGGAAATCTTTGGGACAAAACAGGATGTGCCATCCTTCCAAAGGATGTACTTTCACAAAATAGTGGAATAACAACTATGTAAATTCTTGCATGAGCTGCAGCATCTTCTGTGGTTATGCCACTGATGTAGCACAGTGTCTTTAACATGGGGCTGTCAGCCTTCCTGTAAGGAGCCCTCTGAAATCAGTGGGATAAATGCCCCATTGCACCAGGCTGTGGGATCAGCCTCGGCTTCCTGGGGACCTCAGGTGCCTCAGGGTTTGCATTGCTCTTATATGGACATTATAGTTATGCTCCCCTTCACAAATTCATGGGATGGACCCTGTTAGCAGCCTGCCTAAGAGAAGGCTGGAAGCAATTCCACCAGTTCATCATTTTTCCTCAAACATACAGAGAGTTTGACCTAATTTATTCATCAAACGAATCCCAAGCAAAAGGCTAATTTCATCACTAACTGCTACCTCTGGATGGAAAGGGAGGAAAAACGCTCTGCAATCTCAAGGCTGACTGCACTCCAAGATCTTAAAGGAATAATGAAAACTGGAAACAGATTTGCTGCCAGACTCTGCTCCTCTGCTAAACCGAGTAAAAGCCAGCACAGGGCAACAAGCAGCAGGTCTGGAAACCCACCAGCAGCAAGCACGATCCTTACCTCCACACCCAGCCATCACCTGCAGCCGGGTGAAGCATCCCAGCAGCATCTCGGGGTGGCAGCAGGATGCAGCTCGCAGGACACCCCTCATCTGAGCCAGGATGTGTGTGAGCATCGTCCGCTCCACTGCCACACATTAAACCTGTGTCGTGAGCCAGCACAGCCCTTGTCTGCTTGAGGTCTCCTTTCCAACAGCAGCGTGCACTCTTCTGCGGTGAAAGCACTGTCTGTTGCACTTCTCCAAAGAGCTGGCAGGGACAGAAGCGCGATCGCAGCAGTAGAACTCAAGGCAAAGTTAAACCCACGGTGTGAATGCAGAGGATGTCTGCTGGTGTCAGGGGAGCAGATGAGCTGAGGTGCAACACCCTAAAACATGGGGTGCAAACTCCAGCCTCCGGGGATGCAAATCCACAACCCTGGGGGTGCAAAACCCCATATCCCAGAGGTGCAAACCCCCAGTCCTCGGGCTGCCAGTCCCCAGTCTTGAGGTACAAAACCCCAACCCCAGGGCTGCCAACCCCCAAACGCCAGGATGCAAATCCCCAGCCCCGTGGAATGCAAAAACCCATATCCCAGGGGTGCAAATGCCATATCCCGGGGGTGCAAATCCACAGCCTCCGAGGTGCGAGCCTCCAAGACCTGGGAGCGCAAAACCCCAACTCCCGCGGTACAAATCTCCAAGCCCTCGGGTGTGCAAATTCCCAAACCCCCACGAAAAGCCCCCAGCAGCAGCGAGAGCTGCGGGCACGGTACCGGGGGTCTCCCGCTGGGGTCTGCCGGCGGCACTTACCGGCAGCGGGCGGTGCCTCAGCCCGGCTCCCCCGGGAGCCCGCGGCCGCGGGAGCCGCCCCGTCCCGCCCCGCCTCCCGGAGCCGCCTCCCCGAGGGCTGGGCTGAGGGAACGGGGTCTCCTTTCGGGGCCTCCCTCCTTTCCTTGTTCCCTCATTTCTTCCCTCAGTCGCTCCCCGCAGCCCCCGAGGCCTGGTGGGCCGCGCCACCCCGCTGTGGAATAATAGCAGGATTTGGGTCCTCGATGTGTAAAAATAGTGAGGTTTTTTGGCCCCTGCAATGTAAAAATAGCCATGTTTTGGCCTCAGCTGTGTGAAAATAGCAGATTCTTTGGTTCCAGGTGTGTAGTAGTAGTGGTTTTGGGCTGCAGCTGTGTAAAAATAGTGGGGTTTTGCCCCTACGGTGCAAAAACAGTGGGGTTTTTTCCCCTGTTGTGTAAAAATAGCAGTTTGTGGTAGGAGAATGGCATCAGGAGGGCTGGTGGTTTTATGGAGAGCCCCTGAAGTATGGCCTGCGTGACTCATGTTAAAAGGACAGAACATCCTTGGTAGGCTATTGTTCATGAAAAGCAGCTTTTAAATCTGTATTGTGGTATTCTGCCTGGATTTCTCATTGGTGCACACAAGCAAGATCTCTGCTTAAAGCCCCTCGGCTGCAGGGCTGTAGGTACTGAACCAAGTAAATTAATAAGAGAACTATATATATCCAAATCCTGCTCTACTTTGATCCTCCTTTGAGCTACAGAAGAGTTTCAGGCTAGTAAGCTGCAAAAACTTATTCAGAAGCAGAAAAGGCATTGTGCTGCCCGTGGCTTACAATGGTGGCAGATCCTGAACGCTTCTGCTGTAGTGTTTGAATTGTTTGTTGCTTCGTTTCAGCCCAGCCACACACGGGCATTTCTCTGCATGGCAGCGAGCAGCTCCAGCTGAATCTTCATCAGACATCTTGAGGAGACCTGGGCGTTTTGTCCTGCAGAGAAAGATCTGTGCTGTCAGATCACGGTCCTTGCACGTTGACTGATAATCCAACAGACAGGGTTGTCCCTGAGACATCCTGTAATTCAAACAGAGGGCTGGCAGGAGAAGATCCCTGAGTTTACATGAAAGCAATCACAATTTTTACAGCAGGACCAGCTGTTGGGAGACTCTGGGAGCTTTGGTTAGCTTGCAGTGAAGCGTGCATGCATCTGCTGTATACGCTAACAAAACTGCTCACATCTCTGAAGTGGCTTCTTTATCTGTGTGGCTGTTGGGCAGATGCCTTGTGTTCATGTGGGAGACTTCTCTGGAAATTTGATGGTACTTCTAAGCAAAGTAGTTTTGCCTGTAGAAGGGCATGTCCTAGTTATCAGATGGTCGGGTTTTCAGATGGGCACGCTCCTTTCCCTCTTTACACCACCATGTAGATCACCGTGTTTGCAAACAAAAGCCCATTGTCCAGAAGGAGCCTTGGTATTTTTCCCCATATGTTCATGAGCCATAAACCCAGCGAGTAAGACCGATGTTCCCCAGAGTGCCCTCTGATGCTAAGTGCCCAGACCGGGATACCGAGGCTGGGTTTGCAGCAGGGTTGTGTAACTGAGCCCTGTGTGTGCTTTGAGTTCTCAAAGCCCTTTGAGAAATCTGAGCCCAAGAGGCATCAAGGCACTCAACTGAGTCATCAGAAATGAGTGGACGTCTTTGTCAGCCTCCATCACTGGCCAAAAGCTGCTCCATGAATCAGTGTCAGGGTCTGAAACAAAAAGCTCTGGGTTGTGTGGTAACTCTTAAATGATGTCTGATGTGAGGGGGGGAATTGGAAATGCTTTCCTTGGTCTTGGAAGGGAAGACCACCAGTGCCAGAGCGATGCATAATGTTTGGAGTGGGACGGGAGCACAAAACCACCAGAGGAAAAAGAGAACGTATCCCTCAGTGTGCCTGAGTCCTCTAGCTATTTAAATAGCTGCAGAATTTTTACTGCTTCCAACAACTGTTTCATGGCTCTACTATGTATTTCTAGCAACAACAGTGGAATTATATTATGACTCTCTGGGAAAAGAAGTCATCTCAGACACTTATCATGAAAACCACTTCTCAGGCTGAAATAAGTTGCCAGAGAAGATTTTCTTTTCCCTTTCTATTATTTTCCTGACAGGCTGGACAAGGGCTGCTTTATCTTGTGCTGAAAAATCTAATTATATACATACATAAAAAAGCAGAAGACACTAACCATTTGTCTTGTATGACTCACCACTGTTTTTCCAAATGTCATTGGTGCTGGCAAGCCAACGACAACCACGAAGCACTTTAGTGTCTCACAAGGCTGCTTGGCTTGATTACAGGCTGACAAGGATTAGGCTGAGTAATCGGGAGGAGACGGGAGGGAGATTTCACAGGACACCTGGGGTTGTTGTGTGCTACAAACATTGCAGAAGGGAAACCACTAAAAGACAGACCAATGCCTTCAATGGCGACTCCCATAGCAGGATGTTATGGTTCCAACCCATTAGACATGAGGAAACAGAGCATTGTCCAAGTGGAAGAGGAGACACCCACACTGGCAATGCCTAAGAGCAGCAATGTCGTGAACACAGCCATTCCCTGCGTCTGATTTTCTTCCATGCAGCATTGCACATCCTGTGCAGAAGCTGCAGAGACCAAACCCAGACCTGCTCCTTCCAAGCCTCTGCTGCCAGAACTTGAACTTGCCCTGGGAGGACCTTGGGAAGCACGTTGGAGGGGACCACAAGCTCCACTTGTATCGTAAACATGAGCTGAGCACTTCTCTGAGCTACCCTGCCTTCATCGGGCTGTGCAGTTCTAGCCCAGGAAGTCAATGTTACCTTTACACGTACATAAAGGACTGTGACACAATAACTTTGCCCTCCTGCTTTAAAAGAAAAAGTGGAGCTCTCTGGATTACGTCTGCATGGGCACCTCTTTGTAGGAGTGAGGCTCATGGCTGGAAACCCTGCTCTGCTCCAGGTGGTGGGGAGGAGGGCTTCCAATGCACTGTGGTGAGACCTCCACGTCCTCACCCGGCTGCACCTCCTCATAGGACTGCAGAAATGTGTTATAAGTGGAAGATCAGGGTCTTGCTAGGGAGCACAGCACAGCTGCTCCTCTGTCCTGGGACTACATGTGCCCAGGCAGCCCAGCACATTGGGCAGAGCAGAAGATGGAGCCAAGAGAACAAATCTCAGGCTCAGTGCATCAGATCCAACAAATCTCCTATAGGCAATCTTTACCTCCTAAAATCAAAGGTACCTCTGAAAGCCCTGGAGGACTTTGAAGAAATGCACCCTTCCATGGCAAGACGCGCTGAGTATTTCCAAAGCAGTTTTTCCTAAATGGCACAGATTTGCCGACAGCTCTTGGGCCAGCACCTGTCTGCTCCAGCAACCATCACTGTTCATATTCCACAGTCGTATTTGAAAACACATCCTCCTGCTGTTCGATTCCCATCGGCAGAGCCCAGCACCCAGCTGCATTCACATGCAGCAATTATGGCGTGGTTGGAGCCATGGTTGGCTGCTGGGCTGTGCAATGCATGATTCCATGCTGCTGGCTCCTCCCGATGCGCCTGGAGCAAAGTTTCATCTCCTGGTGATGTCAGGGTGGTGGTGCCTCATCTTCAGGGAAGATGCAGAGTAGAAAATAACAAACCAGGGGAAAAAACACTCAAAATTGAAAATTGTGGGAAGTAAAAGAACTGGACGTGATGCTTTTTTGGGAGTGGACCATTGAATCTCAGACCTTCCCATGCTGCAGTGATATATCACACTGTCCTCTGCACACAGCTGCGTTTTTATCATTCAGCAAATGTCACTATGGGTTATTTGTAGCTTTAATTGAATATCTGCTTTCAAATCTTATCGCTGCCCACCCAGATCAAGTGGATTAGACGTAAAATACAAACATAACATAGGCTGCATCATGCTGAAGAACACAGCAATTTCATGATGTTTTTCCCAAGGCATTCCCAAATCCAGGACCAGAGACTTGTGTGGTGGTAGGATTCATAGCTGAAGAAGTAAAAGTTGCCTGGGAAGGATGATATTTCACATTTTAATATGTAATTTCACCTGAGGATCTCCCATTGTTTACAAATCATAAAGCTTGATCTACAGTTGTTTTTTCTTTTTTGAAACAAATAACCTTATTTTATTAAGAACATGATTTTTCTCCTGCAGTACCTCTAAATAAAATCACAAGCACAGTTACAAAATATTGCAGGGCTGCATAGCTGAATTCCCTCACTGATACAGAAAAAAGTCTTTTACTAACTGCAGTAACTATGTGGTGCTAAATCCAAAGAGCAATCATATGTAAAAACCAACATCACTTGTCTTAAGCTTAACGAACGCCATAACATGCCTTGCAGCTCCATGGGTGGAAAATTGAACGGAGCAGTCCAGGATTTGCTGCTCTACCAGAAGGTGTGGGGTAATTGCCCACGGTCGTGCTGAGAATACACAGCTGATCTGAATACCCATGAAAGTGTTTGGTGAAATGAGGATGTGTTTAAACTAGCAGAATGAGAAACATGCTGCTTCACTTTGATGGGAAATCAAACTCTGGCCGTGGTATTTTGCTCCAGAGGTAAGCAAGCCTTGGGGAGATGGAAGGAGCATGTGCTGGAAATTAGGTGTTAGACTGCAAGGATTTGTTTTATTATTCAGTGTGCGAATCTGACTAGGTTGTGAAGTCTGGATGGCAGGAGAAGGGCAGGGATACAAATGCAAGGTCAGAGAAGGGAGGTAAGAGATGGAGCTGCCTGGGAGCCAGCCAGAGCCATTGAACTCGCTGGTAAGCTGCTGCCCAGCTGAGCCTGATGCACGGCTGCTGGGCTCAGAAGGAGCAGCAGGGAGGGAAAATCCATCAGTTGTACCAGGAAAGAGGCTGAAGGAGGTTCAGGCAGCTCATCTACTAAGAAGATGAGCTACCATAAGCTGGAATACATGGCTTTTTAGGAATAGAACAAAAATCCATCTTGTCAAAACATTATCCTTTCCAGAAGCAAATGTTAAGCGAGTGGGGAAGGGTATGAAAAACTGTAGCATAAATCATTTTATCTATCCAGGAACTTAGGAACAAAGTCCAAAAATGTATTGCTGTTCACTTCTGTGTCACACTGAGTACAAAGGATCCCCGGAGACCTCCTCTCACAATAACCTCCCTGCTTTCTGCTGCCTGATCTGGAATACTAAAACAGTAATTTACCTACTTTTTAGTTATTCTGTTTTTCGTGACTGGCTCCAGCTCTGGCAATCTGATCCTAATGGAATTTGGAAGCACTGCATTTTGTTAAGAATTAGAACATTAATTCTGCTGAGCGCCTTTCCCATCTCAGTGAGAATGCACTTTTCTCCCACTTCCATCCTACGCACTTTTGGTGTTGGAGCTTCTATCACACATATCTAAGGAGGAGTATACCAAGATGTGATATATATATTTATAAATATATATGTATGTGTGCTAAAAAAAAAAAAAATCTTTGTACGTAATAACAGGAGGGTGGCTATGTTATATTTCTCAATCAAAATTCATCTTTCAGGGAAAATCATGCTTCACCATCACCAGGACACTATTTCTATAATAAATGGAGGAATATTCTTCCTCCTCTGCATTCTCCTATGGATTTTACTTTCATCTTTGGGAGAGCAGAATGGAGTCTGTATCAGATCTATGGTTGCACTGTTCTCAAATCCCGTTGTCCGCACACAACGGAAAGCTTCCCACCAGCTAAGAGCACTGAGGGCAAGAGCTGACATTCTCATAAATGCATAATTCTCAGGACTGAAGGAGAAGGCACCCAGCTCTGGGAGTTCTTCTCATGGTGATAATCAAGGCACCTTTGGAAAGACCCTTCTCTGCAGCAACACGAGCAGCTTCTGGGAGGAAAGAGTCCAGCTCCGAGCCTTCCGCAGTCTTTCTGGGTTTTATTCAGTGATTATCTGTATAGATAATCCAGATACCAGCACTAAAACACCAGTCTTCAGGGCTTTCCTCATTTAAAAACTGAGTTCCCTAGGCGCCTAGCTCTACAAGCTGCTTCTTGCTTTGTTTCTTCCTGGCCCTGTGAAATTTCCCTTTCTGCAGCACAGCACAGGTGAAGAGCAGCCCAAGGAGTCCTGCGAGGCAGCACCACAAGCCTGATGCTCCCCATAGATGACTTCTACAACAGCTTGTTACCCAATTTAACCTCTCTGCATCCTAGCCATGCTGCTTACAGGTTTTGAAGGTTTTAGATTGCAAACCTGGCTTATTTATTAATTTCCAGGCAGCATCAGTCTAGAGATAAATAGCTCGGTGTTTGCGCAAAGCCACGATGTGGGTTTCTGCATGAACACTCAGGAGGATTTTAGGTTTCTCAGTAAGTTTTCTTGATAGAAATTCCCCGGGACAGGTGTCAGACATCTCAGGTTCTTGGTCCGATTTGTGTTTTGGCTGTTTGGCGTTCAAGCCTAAATTCTGCCAATAGCTTCTGCTGGATAAATACAATTTATGCTGGGAAAATGTAGGTTGGATTCAAAGAATTGGTATCCAGACTGTTAATATTAGCAGTTTTACTGAATCGGTTTTAATCAATTTTGATAAGTAACATTTGAATATCCAAAACAGATATAAGAACACGGGTTATACCATGTTCTGACCCATCTTCTGTTTGCCAAACTGTCCCTTTTCTGATTGTGGTGATGATCGAAGGTGACACCATCCATAGCCACAAAGCCAGGATTCCCAAAAGCAACACATCCACCAAAGCAGAGCAAGGACAGAGCAGGCTTCAGGGCTCTGCCATGTCTGAGTCTCCCTGCTACCACTGCCCAAATTAAAGCTCTGCTCTCTCCGTGATACCACTCAGGCTGTGCAGCTTTTCCCTTTCCTCAGGAGAGCCAGCCCAGAGGAATCCCAGCCATGCAATGTGGGTCCTTCCTCCTCTCACTGGGATGAACACCAAAATTCAACAAGATGGGGTAAGCAGAGCTGAGTTAGAAAGAGGACCTGGGGGGAGTTACTTTATCTCAGCTTTAATGAGCTTCTCAAACTCATTAAAAAGCCTTCAGCTGACAAAGGAGTTCAAGCAGTGACATTGGCCCAAGTTCCCAGTGCTTCTCAAACTGTGACCTGCTCACTTCAAGTCTCTGTGGTGCATTTTGTACTTGCACAAATAAAATGTACTGCACATCTGCATCCTCTTGCAGAGCACCAGGCAGACCCCCCCACCCTCCCCACAGTGAATCCAGGAGCAGGCTGCAGCCCAGCACGAGGAGGTTTGGGGAAGGCTTTCTCAGCTCTTTCCATTTGAGAAGGAGTTCAGCAGGTCTTTTCTTGCCTTTATCTTTGTAACAGACCTGATGCGCTCTTCAAGCGTCACCACCTCACCCCAAGAACCTGTTTAAGTTCTGGAGAGTGTCTACCAGATGTCCTTGTGGGTCTTGGTGTCCCACTTGGTCCTGCCTCAGAAGTCTGAGTCTCATCTTGCACCAGAAAAAAAAGGAGGAAAATAACCTGGGGAATGGGACCCTCTGGTGGGGGTCTTCAGGTGTTACCCTGCCTGGCAGTTTTGGTAGATTACTTCAGAAGAGAGATATCAAGATGGCATTTCTGATTAGTAGTTTGTTGGTGTTTTTTTTTCCCTTCTTTTTTATAAAGTTCACGTTACACAGAACATTAATGGAGAGCACTGTGTGCTGTTCCCTTTTGAATGAAAACACAAGATGTCCTCGAAGGCTGCGCTAATTAGAGCAGTTCGAGCTCTTTTTCCAAATGAGACAACTACTTGGGAAATGCTACTCCATTAAAAAGTTATTACAGAAATACAGACAAAAAAAATAATAATAATCTCTTGGGAAACAGAAACTAGAACAGCTTCCAGGAACAGAACCAAATCCTGCCCTAGCACAGGGTCCCACTGCCCAGCTCAGAGCCCCCGTGGCTGTTTGACACCTCTGGGCTTTGCTTTGTGTCATGTTAAAGCCTTCACCACTCAGTAAAACATTTTTCTGGGTAGTGCTTGTTACAATGGCCTCAAGGGAGCTTCAGATGTTCGTTTACTTTACCAGGGTTCAAAAACACTTAGCTCAAGTCAATTAAGTTTTTAATTAAACACGTCTTAGGAGGAGAACCTTGCATGTGAAATTTCTTCATATCTTTTTTAACAGGCATCGCAATCAGTGAAGTTTGGCAGCTGCTGCATTGCAATAATTTAAAGCCCAAGAACTCTTCTAACATTGACTTGTGAACTGCGTGACTCACAGCGCTAAGGATCTCAGAGCAGAAACCCTGAAATCCTATTTCTTTCTCCCCAGGGTGTTGATTTATGTATCGATTCTGTTCCCCTGATTGCAGGGCTGTTGTTTCAGAAGTAGCCTGTGCTTCACTCACGGGCACTGTGCTTCTGTGGATGGCAAAGCCAACATGTGCAGTCCTGCAGCTGGGCTGTTAAAGCAGGAGCATGCTGAATAATTGATCTGCAGCAGCATCCTCCCTGACTTGAATGAGAATAGATACTTTTAAAAGATGGGTCCAGAAAACTGGAGTGATCTTGGCCAAAAATGCCTGAAGTGATCCAAAAGAGACAGATGTGCTAAAAATGTTTTATAGAGATTCCTCTGGGCAACATCTTGAGAGGGTGCTTGGATATTTGGTGTCCAGAAGAGGTGGTCAATGAGGCTGATGTTAAAAAGTTTCAGTTTGCTTATTGCACAAAAATCCTACACCAATGGGCAGCAGAAGGCATTACAGGAAGCATTTCTGTCAGCAGGATGGGGATGGAACCCAACATTTTGTGCTCAATAACGGGGAAAGGGAGACGTGTTTCTGAATCTTTCTACACTCATTTGCAGGGAGAGCACTGATGCCAGAGACTGAACGAGCAGAACGTTTTAATGGTGATAAATGGAAAAAGTTCCATTAAAATGCAAAAATCTTTTTAGTCTGGTTGAAAAGTGATCTATGGTGAAAAGTTACCAGTTCTAACGTGAAGATGGGGATGTTTTGTAAGGATAAATTTATCTCAAATGAAATTGCTTTTCTGTATGACTGACTCTGTGTGAAAGTAATGAGGGGAAAACCCATCGCCCGCATCTTTTCAAAGAAGGAAAGTATCAGTCTGAAGATTTTGCTGGTAGAGAGCCACCCAGCAGCCTCCCTCCACTGGCTCACAGTGTGTCTTAAAATAGTGAAAATATGTTAGCACAGCTGTGAGAAAATTCATTGCAGAGGCAGAAGTGGGTCAGCAGAGGTAGGGAATTGGCAGCAGAAGCATTGCTCACCCAAAAAAACTCTTCTGGGGTACCCAGGAGAGCCTGTGAGCTCCCACCAGTGCAGAGCAGCAAATGTACTGATCTACTTTGAGTATAAGAATGAAGAAGTTGTCTGGGTGTAATTTGTGGGTTGGGTTGTTGGAGACACTGCCACACTCACTGTTCCTTCTGAAGTGGTGTCCTCCTCCCGCGGTTCATCCTCATCTCCATCTGTGATAAATATGGGATTAAAAAAAAAAAAATGGGGCTGGAGCAAATCTGTATTTTTCATTTTGGTCTCTGACACATGAAAAACAGCCCATTTTATTCCGACTTGTGATTTACCCTTGTCGTTCTGTACTTAATGAAGAAAGCCTGTTTGCTTTTTAAAGATTTAATTTCCTGTTGTTTGTCATTCCTTATCCCTTTAATTGAGGCTCATTGGTACTTTTTTCAAGTTGGCAAAAACATCAGGAAAAGGAAAACCCAAAGAATTTTTGTTTCTGAAGAAAACCAGCTGGTTGGAAGCCACCAGGAGAGGAACTGAAGCAAAGAGGAGGGTTTGGGCAGCATCGCCTGTCCCAGCCACTGTCTTCTCCGTGGATATTCAAGGTGAGGCCCTGTCTGAGAGGTTTGCTTTGAGCATCAATCCCAAGTGATAAAATTGAGGTGATAGCCTCAATGTGAATTGCAGATGGGCTTAGAACATCCCCTACGATTATTTAGGATCCTGTTCCTTTGCTAAACAGACAGATCCCTGGAGACCCTTACTACCCAAACCGTGGGGATACACAGACCTCCAGTACTGGTGAGGCACAGCTTTCAAGGCTATAATTTGGACTTCTGTACCTAAATCCCTTTATGGCTTTTCTTCACCATCCCTTTAATCCCTTTTCTTTACTAGAGTGTGTAGTGATAGGAAAAAGGGTAATTGTTTTAAACTAAGAGAGGAGATTTAGATTAGATGTAAGGAAGAACTTCTTTGCTTTTTAGATCCTGGACCAGGTTGCCCAGAGAAGTGGTGGATGCCCCATCCCTGGAGGTGCTCAGGGCCAGGTTGGATGGGGATTTGGGCAGCCTGGTCTGGGGGCTTCCAACCCAAACCATTCTATGATTTTATGTCATAGCCATTGACCTCTAAGTCACTCAGACGCTTTTGGAAGTAATCTGCATTTAAGAAGTCCATTTTCAATATTGTTAAAAAAAGAAACAAGTTTTATCTTCCTTTTCCTCTGCAGGAACCTTATCAAAAGCAGCAGACAGTGCCTACCAAGTGTGGTCAGCTGGGGATGAACACATACGTGGGAGGAACCTGCTGGAGTCTGCAGGGCTCCTGTAGGCACTCAGTGATCTATTCACAAAAACAACCCATATCTGCACACTGGGACATAAGGGGCTGTTTTGGTGACCCCACAGAGAAGTACTCACTCCTCCATAGCATCAGCAGCCTGCCCATTGCTGGCATCAGTACCACATATAGCACACCCTGTCCCCAGCTCCACAAGCCATGGCCACAGCACCCACTATGTCTTGGAAATATCTAGAAGAAGACAAGCCAGGGCTCTCAGCAGGGATGAGCAAAGGATTTAAACTTACCTAAAGTACTCTTGCTGTCCTGAATATGCTTCTGGGATTCCTGAAACAAGCCAAAGGCCCAAGTGAAACCTCTAGCAGTGTTGTCACAGCTGTGCTGAAGCTCCTGGCTAAGTTGTCCCCTTGCTACATAGCACCCTCACAAAACAAACCAAAACTCATGAGTTTTATATCATAGTCACAATGTGAAAAGCTGAGCCTTTGCCTTGTCCCTGGTGCAATAAATAGAGTAAAGCAGGTGCCTCCCCTGCTTTGTAATTGCCAAACACCTGCTGTCCCTTAGTAGGCTTCAGCAGCATGTGTGTTGCATTTGTGCTCACAGAATGGGATGGAAAATGCAGATTTCTGCAGATTTCAGGAGTTGCCAGTGCAGGTTTAAATTTGACTCATTGATATCTCAGAGCTTTCTTCACAAGAAAAGAGATTTTGGTGGTTGTTGCGTATCACACAGGGGGGCAAGCTCATTCTCCATGATTTGCTTCAGCGTGGGAACAAAAAAAAAAATCATTTTTCACTGCCAGTCTCTTTTATTAGGCTATTAATTATTCATAGCAATCAGGCTTTTGGCTGAAAAAGGAAGAAAGGAATGGGTCCCTGCCATCTCCAAGGGAAGAAAAAAAAAATTAGGAAAAAAAACAACCCAAAAGTGCTTGAATAGGAAAACATCTATTATAGGATGTGCAGTTACTGTGGAAAATGTGGAACTGGGAGCAGCTTTATGAGGAGGTGACTCAGGCAGTGGTCATCCCAGAAGAGCGGTCTCTGCAATGCAGTGGCTGATGGTCACCTCCAGCCTCTGCTTCCTGCCCTGTCCCCAGGAGCAGCCCTTTCTTCCCCAGCAGACCTGGGAAGCTGGAGCTCACATTGAGGCATTTTCCCCCTCCTCCCTGGAGATGAAACTGGAGGAAAGAAGGATTCCTTCAAAGCAGTGTTTGTTCAAGAAAACAAAACAAAACAAACAAAAAAACCCACTCTTTTTTGGCCATACAGCCATTTAAAAATTCAGATGGATTTCAGCATGTGCTGGCATTTTTGGGGGTGACGCTGACTGTAGGGACAGCTGACTCTGCCCTGACACAGGGGGGTGGTTAGATTAGGTCAAAAACAAATGGAAAAAGACCGTAATAATTTTCCAAAGGGCCAAATATTGACTTTTCTCAAGTGCTTCTGCTTTCCTGCCCTCTCCCTGAAAAGCTAGAAATGTGTCAATGAAAGAAGGCCTGATTCCAGTTCTAAGACCATTCCCAAAATTCTCCAAACTGTAGCAGAAATGCCTCTTTGATGTTTTTCCTGCAAACACAGCATTGTGCCTGTGACTGGCTTGAGGAAGAATTGCATTTAAAGCCAAAGCACCAGAGCTAATAGCTGGTATTTCTCATGCTGGCTGCACAGCTCCACTTGGAATACAAACCACTTACTTCCTATTAGGCAAACAGAAAACATGCAAGAAACAGGACTGCTAAGTGCATATCATTCCTCACGTTTGCTGGCTGGTTTTCAAGGCAGCACTGGGCAGGCACAAATCTGCTGATAGAACGAAGAGTTTCATCACCAGCATCTGGCTCAGGCACACGTCCCACCCTACAGAGCCCTCCATCACCCTCCATCTTTGGATGGAGCTTTCAGAGTACATGAACCCACCTGTCCGGGCAAGGAAACACAGCAGTGATCATGACACAGTGAGAAATCCTGTCTGAATTTGGGCGACTCACTGGTACATACGGTGCAATGTGGCTGATCTCGCCTTCCAGATAAATTAGTTTTGAGCCAGAAGATGTCATAGTTGAACTCAAGAGAATGTAGGTAACTATAAATGGCTGCAAATCTCAGCCCATGTCTGCTCTTCTGCAAGGTATTCAAGACAGCTTGATTGAAATAAAACACGTAAGTGCTTGGTTATATAGAATTGTAGAATCATTAAGGTTGGAAAAGGTCTCTAAGATCACCAAGTCCAACTGTCAGCCTGTCACCACCATGCCCACTCAGCCATGTCCCTAAGTGCCAAATCTCGACGTGTCTTGAAGTGTGTCTTCTGATCTGGCCGTTTCCACCGTGGTTGCCCATGCTGATTAGCAATTAGCAGCATATTTCTTCCTAGTGAAGATGACTTGAAATTACCTTATATACATCATTCATCACAACATAGCCCCTCTCTGCCTATCAGACTGTTGCAGAGGAGCAAGGCCAGGGTGTCTGAGGAGCCTGTCTCCAGCACGGGCAGGCAGGGTAATGACATTTTTTCATATGATAAAGCTATTAGTGAGATCGTAGGATTTGTTTAACAGGTACAAAAGTGCACACCCCATTAAGAACAGTTCTATTCTCATGATCTCATTCCCCAAGGAAATCAAACAACTCTCTCTTCTGGAACCTCTGTTGTGGGCAGGTATTTTTTTTTTCCTATTTTTAAGCTAAAGGCAGTTTCATCGCTTCTACCCTTCAAATTCTGCCCACCATAGGCAGCAGCAGAGGAAATCCCTACAATATCCAACAGGGTCAGTGATATCTCATGCCTGAGCACCCCCCAGTGCTTCTCCTCCTGCAGGAACTGCAGCCCTGCACGTGGCTTTCCTAGGGTCCTGCAGCAACTTAATGGCAAAATTTGTCATTGGAGGATAGTGATGGGTTGAAACACCTGTGGAGTATGAGGAGGCAGGAGAAGTGATTCTCTTTGCCAATAAATTCCTTGTTTTGTCTATATGCTCCATCACCATCTGCTCCTGGTCTAGGTATGCTCAATATTGCTGTAAAAGCTGTTATTTGTTGTCGTTATCTTTTGATATTTTGGCTGTATCCACTGAAAATACCTGGCTTATCCCTGAGCACCATAATTATGTCTCACTAAAAGCAGCACCTTTTAGGTGCTGAGGACAGAGATCTCTGCACTATCTATTCCAGGATCGTTTTAGCGTTAGTTCAGGAGACCCCAGGGCAGAGCTGGGCAGGATCAGCCCTGTCGGGGGCCATCCCAGCGCCGTCCATGGATCCGCAGCTCTGCATTGCCACCTTCAGGCTGGCAGCAGCCTCACTCCTTCCAGGGATCCTACAAATCACCATAAAAAACTCACAGCAAAATCAATGCTGGCTGCCCTCGATAACACGCACAACGCTTTTAAGATAATAACTTAACACAGTGGTTTTTCGTATACATTCTTGTTATTGACAATTTTTCTTTAGAGGATGTGAACTAGAAATCTGCTCGGTGCTTTCAGCTCTGTTGCCTGCACTGTCCAAAAACATCTTTTTTTTTTTTTTTTTTTTTTTTTTTTTACACTAATA
>WBMW01004027.1:260614-287711 GCA_013396635.1 Penelope pileata
TTTTTTTTTTTTCTGACAATGATAAAAGCTCAGGTTTCTTAATAAAAATATGTGTAAACAGGTTTCTGCTGAACACTTTAAAAGTAATGGTGGGTTTGGAAGAGAGATTTCCAGGCTTCCAGGGTCTCCAGTGGAAAATATCACACAGCTTGGGGAGCAAGGAGCTGCAGACACAGAATAGCATAGGAAAAAATCAATCCTAAAATCAATCAGAAAATCATAAAATAATGCAGGTGTCCTGGTTCAGCCTGCTGAAAGCAGGGCCAGCTGGATACGGTGCTCAGGCTTTGTCTCATTGCCCCGTGATCATCTCCCGGCAATCCTCCCACTTACTGTGTGCAGGTCTGGGCACCACAAGAAGGACATAAAGATATTAGAGAGTATCCAAATGAGGGCTATGAAGATGGAGAAGGGTCTGGAGGGTAAGAGGTGTGAGGTCCCTTGGTTTGCTCAGCCCAGAGCAGAGGGGGCTGAGGGGAGGCCTCATGGCGGCCTACAGCTCCTCACAGGGAGCGGAGGGGCAGCGCTGAGCTCTGCTCTCTGGGGACAGTGACAGGGCCCAAAGGAATGGCATGGAGCTGTGTCAGGGGAGGGTCAAGTGGGGGTTAGGAACAGGTTCTGCCCCAGAGGGCGGTGGGCATGGAACAGGCTGGCCAGGGCAGTGGTCATGATTTCATTCTGCCGGAGCTGAGGGAGTGTTTGGACACTGCTCTCAGCCATAGGGTTTGGATTTTGGGTGGCTCTGTGTGAAGCCAGGAGTTGGACTCAATGATCCTTGTGGGTCCCTTCCAACTTGGGATATTCTATAATTCAATGATTGTCTCTCAGGTCTCATGTTTCACATCTGTTGATGCTTTTTCCCACTGCCTCAGCCCCTAAAATCCCACAGTGACCCTCAGCTTTCATTGCAGACCTGGGTAATCCTGGCTCTTACCATGCAGCACCGCTCACTGGGCTGTGCCCGGTGCAACCTCACTCTGGGAGGACAGCTCTAGGGGCTTCGAGGCAGAGCTGAGCCACCCAGAGGAGGCTCGAGATGCCTGGTTCAGCTTCTGCAGGCAAACGCTGTAGTTGTCCTTGTACTCAGATACCCAGTGGTTCCTGTGGAGAACATGGAGAAGGGGATGAGGAGTGGGTCCCCACACTTTGCTTTGTGCACCCTGATGGGCTTCTGCCTCCTTTTCCATGGCAGTGGCCTCCATGAAACCAATAACATGGAGCAAGCAAAAGCACGCACCAATAGCATGGGGAGAATTGCCTGTCTCCAGCAGATGCTGCTACGTACGTGGCTGTCACTGGGACCAATCACCCACCTGTGCCAACCATTGCACAAGCTCCATCTGCAGCCCACACCCTAACCCCAAGATCACAGATCAAAATCAAGACTTCAACGTAAATCTGAAATATACGTGTGCTAGGGGGAGGTGGGGGGATGAGGCAGCAGGGAGGAATTACCTTTCCGGTGAGAAATAAGAGCTCAGGAACAGTTTATGCCTGTTTGTTCATAGTGTGTGGATGAGTCACCTTGCAAACAGCTCCTGCCCTGTCTGATCCAAGAGCTCCCTTTCCCAGGGGAAGCCCAGGTGCTGAAATGTTGAGATGTGCCTCCTTGTCTCCACCCCACAGGGGCCTCTGCTCCTTCTTCTGGAGGGGAAGTGTCAATGGTTGCCCCAGGAGAAGTTTCCAAGCTCATTCCCACCCCACTGCACTACAAAACTTCTCAAGAAATGGCCGAGCCTTGTGGAAGGCTGTGGCCCTAAGGGAATTCACTTGAATTCATTGCATAACGTGGACACGGAGAAACACACTTGAGAAACACCTTCCAACCCCAGCCAGCTCCAGAACCTCCCCACTCCCACTCACTCCCCCAGCCCAGCTTTCCCTTACTGGTAAAAGTTTTCTTTTGTGAAAATGTGAGACATTTCCTTATTTGCTGTACAGCATCCACTGTGCACTGCAGGCCAGCACTGGAAATCTGTGCTGTAGGTAGTTCTCCGCTCAGGGTCAGGGCACTCTAGTGAAGGAGAGTACAAAGAATTGAAATGTTATAGGGATCTCTATCCCCTGCATCCTGCAGCCCAACTGTTCCCCCTCCTCCTGAGCTCCACTGGCTCTTCATGCTCTCGGTGCTCCCATTGGAGCTACCACAACTGAAGAGGAAGGGAGTTTAGCCAAGGGGAAATGCAAGAAGTGCTTCCTTGGTGGGGATGAAGTTGTTTTAGCCCTCATTTCCTGTGGCTTCTGAAGTATGATGGAAGTCACACAAGGCAGGTGTGTTCTTCCGTCGTGGAAACTGACTGGTCAGCTACTATAATTTTCCTCTTTTATAATGCCAGAGGAATGCATCTTTGCCTCACTTAATCAGGAGTAAAACAAGGAAGAGCTCCTTTGCAGGAAAAAAATAAAAAAAGATCCACAGCCCATCCTGTGCAATGTTACCACCAGAGGATGCATGGACACTGACGTTTGGCTGAAGTGGTACTCACGCAGGGCTCTATTCCCTCACTTGCATTTGTGTCTTTGGCTGGAAATTTGGAAATGAGACAGCAGCTCAGCCCCATGCCAGATGGGATGTACGCAGAGAGGGCAGCCCCCAAGTGAGGACCATCTCATCTGCTCTGCTCTTGTCCCCAGAAATCCTCGCAGGAGCTGGCTTGAAGAGGTGTCATCTCCTCTCCTACGTGTGTGTCCTTCCAACCGAACGGACCTGCCTGCAGCAATCATGCTGCCAGCTCTCACAGCAGGGAGAACGCACTAAGAGCCCCCGGCTCCAGGCATTTCAGGTTTTCTCTGTATTTTAAAAATGCCTGCAATGAGTCATTGCTCAGGTGTTCCTGTGGTTCCCACCGAGGCTGGGATTACAGGCGTTTCCCATGTGCCCACTCAGCTGTGACCACAGCAGCCATCAACACAACCTGAGCAGCAACAGTGACAGTTCCCATACAGAGACATTATTTCCACACAGGACACGTTGAGCACAGCTGCACCGCCTGGTGTGGCCCATATGGAAATGGGGATGAAAGAGATGTTATTTACAGTGCTCCAACCTTTTCTGGAAGAAAATCGTTTATCCCTGCCCTGCTTCTCCTCTCCTACAGGTGGTTGTGGGGACCCTACAGGCATTTCCCATTCTATTCACCTTCACTTCACCTTCCTCAGTCTTTTCCTGCACTAAATTCTAAAAGCCCAAAGCCAAGCTGAAGGCCACAAACCACCTGCCAGGGGCAGCTGCCACAGCCTCTAACCGACTGACCTTTCACCATAACCGATGAGCCCACATTCAAGTTCTTGTTCTTTTGACCCTCACGCTGCTGGGCCTGGCCTGTCTCCAGCATGAAGTGCTCATAGGTGCCCCAGCCCGGCTCCAGCTTCTGCCTGCACAGCAGCATCCCTGAGAGATGGGAGAAGGCAGTGCATTAGATGGGAAGCACCATCAATTACCTCAATCCTGCCCTCAAGTGAGAGCAAGCAAACAGCAACAGCAACTTGGAGCCTCAGCTGGTATAAATCAAGGGAAGACTCATTCACTTCAGCAGAGCTTTGCTGAGTTGCATCAATTTGGCATTGATTTGGTTCATGAAGCCAGCGGGAGAAAGATTTGTGGTGATGTGAAGCGAGTGGAAGGAGCCATGCTGTCTCCATGGTGCTCCAGAGACCCTCTGCAGGTCAGGGTATGAAAGGCTTTGCAAGAAATGCAGCACTGCTGGGCTGTGGAGGGGGAGAGCAAGAAGGGAAAAGCCCACAGTGCTGTGTCACTAGTACAAGACAGCTTAAGATGGGCTTGGCAAGGAGATGCTCCAAGTCCTCAGATGTTATGAGGTGTCTAAGTGGGCTGTTCACATGGTGATCTGTCTGGATGGAGACATCCATCAGAGCTACTTGTCCGTGCTCTCCTTCTAGCGCATGGAGAGAGAGACCTGCCCAGGTTCACTTCATCTCATCTTCAAGGTGGCATTTCTGGGGCACAGTCTCATAGGGGGTGGCCGAGGGAACTGGGATTGTTCAGTCTGGAGAAGAGGAGGCTCAGGAGAGACCTTATTGCTCTCTACAACTCCCTGAAAGGAGGCTGTGGCAAGGGGGGGGTCGGCCTCTGATTCTGGGTAACAGTGATAGGACAAGAGGGAATGGCCTCAAGTTGCACCAGGGAAGGTTCAGGTTGGACATTAGCAAAAATTTCTCTGAATGGTCAGGCACTGAAACGGGCTGCCCAGGGAGGTGGTGGAGTCAGTGGAGTCACTGTCCCTGGAGGTGTTCAAGAAACATGGATATGTGGTACTTACAGACATGGTATAGTGAACAATATTGGTGACAGGTGGACAGCTGGACTGGATGATGGTCTTTTCTTAGAGGTCTTTTCCAGCCTTAATGACTCTAGGATTCTATGATTTAGGCTACAAGAAATGTCTGTGGCTTTTCTCCCCATTGACCATGAAGAGAGCCGGGAGTTCCAGACAGACATCGTGTGGTGGGAGAGAGGAGCTCAGAGAGGACATCCCTGCCCGTATTCCCCATTTGGTGCTGGAGCATGGCTGAGCAGTGCTGCCCTCCTCCCTCCTACCCAGAAGCTCAGAGGAAGATCTCCACTGCTTTGGGAAGATCAAGCAGGGATGGCGACCACTGATTTGGTTTTACTGATGTCCTAGCATGGACTTTCATCAGCATTTTGATCCACACAACCAAGCCATGAGCTGGGAGGGCTGAGGGCTGGCTGCCAGCCCCTTTGCTGCATTTTCTGCAAGACAGGGCACTAAGGGCTGTGACTCCTGCAACACAGGGCTAACTGCATCTCCCTCCTTCCCAAAACAGATAAAAGATAAAATCCTTAAAGGCTTTGCAGTGCAATGCCTTGCTGCCCTGCTAACCCAGCCCTGCTTCCTCAGCAGCCTGTGACCGGCTGGTGCCCGGCCAGCCCAGGGCAGGGGGGAGCCGAGCTAGCAAAGCCCAGCAGACAGCTCTTCCATGGCCAGATCTGGCTGGCACCAGCTGAGTGGGATTACCTTCTGCTCCTGGGCTGCCAGCAGCAGCCAGAAGGTGCTGGGAAGAAGACAGCTCATTTTGCAGGTTGCTGAGAGCCCGCAGCCTCTCTGGTCTCTCCTCCTGGGATGCTGTCAGCTCAGAGGTGGGGTAGTGCTCTGGTGCAAGGGGGAGGATGGAACTTAAGTGCTTTCTCTGCTCCTCTCGAGCCTGCTGCAGTGCTCTGGGACTGAGGGCAGTGCCTTCTTGCTTCCCACTTTGTGCAGTCCCAGGTGCAGCAGTGAGTTCTTTCCCTTCCCCAACGATGTTGTCATAGTATGCTATCGGCCGTGGCTCCTGAGGCACAGTGAACTCCTTGGCTCTCAGCTTCTGCAGAAGGAAGTCACACATGTGCAGTGAGTGGGACAATTTGTAAAGCACCATTAAGCAGTGCTACCTGCCCACAAGGACACCACAGCCACACAACTGTCATTAGAAACACATGGGTCATCACAGCTGCCTTTTCTGTCCTTTTTAGGGCTTGCTGGGCTCCATGTGGACACCAAGATCCACCTGCAACAGCACAGCAGCAAGCCCAGAGCTCGTTTAGTTCACAGCCGATCCCACATCAGGGCTTTCCGGTTGCTGTCACCCAGTTTCTTCCCATCTCTGTATCCTCCCGTGGTGGACAAGTGTGTCCCTAGGCAATGGGCAGAGCAGATGGATGTATGAGGCAATGACCTGGCTGCAGGGTCCCAGCACCTCAACCATAAGCAATGAGAACTGTAAAGAGAGGGAAGGCTCTGGGTGCTGCTGATCTTCTCAACAGAAGGGAAAGATCCAAAGGCTCAGCTAAAGGAACTCCTGCTGTGAGCTCTGCCGGGACCGTGCTGTGTCCATCAGCTATCTGTGACCTCCTGTTTTGGACCTCCACAGATGTCCCTCAGCCTCATAAATCCAAAGGGCTCTCCCTCTCACCTCCCAGCCCAAGGTGATTTATTTTTTTTCACTGTGCAGACAGCAGGGCCACCTGGGGACCACCAGTATTTGGGGGTTCCCTCCACCACGGATGGCAGGAACTCCTCACCAGGCATCCCCGGAGGGACAACAGCCTCCAGGGACCCACAGTGGGGATGGCACAGCAGATGGTGCTTTCTGCCTTGACTCAAGGATGTGTCTGTCCCCAGGCAACCATCTCAGATTTCACACAACAGAGCTCCAAAGTGGTTCTATCCGCTTAAATGAAAGCAAATGAGCAGGTCCAAGAGGGAAAGCTGGGCTTCCCAGGACCTCATCAGTGCTTGACCCAGTGGGACAGCTTTCCTTGCAAGTCAATAGAGGGGCAATGAAGAGTCCAAGGGAGCTGCAGCCCAATGAAAGGAATCTCATCTCAGCTGCTTCCTCCCTTCAGCTCCACCAGGAAGCATGCAGCCTTCCAAAGTTTCTGAGAAAATATGAAAAATAGTAATAATAATAAAAAGGAAAAGAGGTTGAGGTGCATGGATTGGGAACCACGATGGCTGCTCCCGTGCTGCAGCAGGCAGGGGTTAACCCTGCCCTCCTGGAGGCCACCTAAGGCTTGGGCTTTCCGGGAAGCACTCGCCAGCCCGCAGAGCCCCGCTAATGAAGGCTGCTGGCAGCAGGAGCACTCCTGAGGGCAGGAGGAGGGGAGCTGGCAGCCAGGGAACAGGGGAGGAGAGGGACGAGGACAGCGCTGTGGCCAGGTCCTGACGTGCAGGATGAGGGCCACCACCACCCTCCTGCACAGACAGCCCCAGCGGGCACCTTCGCACAATGATTTCTCTGTTGTTGCCCACTCTCCCTCCCCAGCCTAAATGCTTTTTTTTATTTTTCTTCCCTCTCTTGTGAGCGAATGAGCCCAAAGTGCTTCAGTGAGCGAACATGCCCCCCGCCACTTCTCGGCAGTGGCCCGGTGCAAGCTGCAGCTGTCCCCACCGGGCTGCCACAAGCAATTAGGGCCGGGCAGGCGGAGCGCAGCAAATCAGATTAAATAGCTCAGGGGGTCGCTCGCACCGCGAGGGGATTAGAAAGAAAACAACGTGAGCTTCCCCGCAGCAGCCTTCTCAAGCCTGTGTCGGGGCACGGAGACATCTCCATCTCCAGGGCAGTCCCCCTCCCAAAGGCAGCACCAGGACGGATCTGATCCTGATCACTCCATCAGCCCCACGGGGAGCAAGAGGAGGCTTAGGTGCGGTTCAGCAAGCAGTCGTTAATGCCCTGGCTTTAATGAGTGTAATTAGCATGGCCCGCCCCAAATGCTTTCACTGGAGGGCACCAGGGGGATTTCCCACAGAAGGGATGGGGACACAAGCCAAGGGCATTTGGGCATGGTGGGTGGGTCACGGTACTTGGAACCAAAGTGGACCAAAGGCACCCACAGCTCTGTGCCCACCCGGTCCCATCGTCATGAGCAAGGAACTGGCACCATAGGGCACAGAGCAAAGCAAGGAGAAGGCCACAGTACCTGCACGTCCTCCTCAGTGGGCGGCTTGCCCTCCTCGAGCCACCTGTAGTCCCTCTTGTATGAGCTCCTGTACATCCCCAGTGACACGGGTGGCTGGAAGGGGAAGAAGCAAACACAAGGAGCTGGGTCACCTCCTGTCACCTTCAAGGGTGGTGACAGGAACACAGAATGCCCCTTATGCTCAGGGGAGGATGAGCTGCTCTCCAGGACACAATCTCTATCCCCTGGGCTAAGTCCAACAGAGGCAGCCCCTCACTTGGTGAAGCCCTGAGAAGGGTGGCCAGCAAGGTCCAAGCTCTTTTGGCAATGAGCTTTGGGGTTCTTCTAGTTCCAGCTGGTCCACCATAATGAACACCTTTCTCCTGCCTTTCTCAAGCCTCCTTGGACTGCTCAGATGCTCAGAGCACTAATATACAGCTGCTGAAATACTTTGATCAGCTGCTGAGGTCCGATGTCACACAGGTTAAGCAAGCATGTGTCTCTGTCTTGTATTTCAGCAATATTTCCCATGTGCTTATCACACATTTAAAGCCAAATGCTGGCTAATGTCAATATGTATTCTGCAAAGCAACTGGAGAAATTATGGAGGAAAATTCCACCAAGGGATATTAGGGCGGTGACACCAGCCCTGAGACTAAAAACAAATGCAGTGCAAACCACAGGGGATGTGCAGAGGATTTTAGGGAGGAAGCACTGTGTGCTCATCCTGTCTCCCATGCTCCTCCCGTGGCATCCACCACAGCCCACTGCTGGAGACAGGAAAGCGGGTGAGATGAGCCTTCAGGCTCACTTTGGTGCTTTGGACAAACTTGAAATACTTAAAGCACCTACTGAGATAAAAGGAACCAATAACTGCACCAGCACACAGCATCTTAGAGGAGGTTCCTCGTGTCTTGCCAGCAATGCCATCCATTATGTGCAGGAATATCTTTTATATCCTCATTACTTTTTTCCAACATTTCACTCGTTTCTCCCTCCGGGCTTCCCAGATGAGTGGCTGCCTTTGGCCAGGACCCAGAAGCCTGTTGTCACCAGTTCCTCTTATCTTCCCAACCTGGCAGACTGCAAATCCATTACTCAAACCCCAGTGGGGAGGGAACCCCTTTTGTATTTCACCTTTGAGTGCACTGGTTTCCTCATTGCATCCATGGTGAACCAGGAACCTGGACCAGAAGAAGTCATTCAGTTAATAGGCAGCATACGAGATCTTCTCCTCCACATTGCTCCAAGGGGCAAAGGACCTAGAGACCTGGAGTGGGTCCTGGAAGGAGGAAGGGGATTCAGATGGAGCTGTAGGACCCCTACACTACCCAAAGTGGTGGTTAGAGTGTGATTGACTTCATCCAACTTCAACGATGCAAAGTGTACCCATCCAGCAACAAGCACCTATGGAGCCAAGCAGCTCTGGGATGCAGCTTGGTGGGACCCAACAGGGATGAGATGACAGCACCTCACCACCAGCACCCCACAGCCAGATGAGAGATGAACTGGGATGTCCCCTCCCAGGATATGAGAGGTGGGAGCCTTGGTACATGCACAGTGGGATGCACCAGTGTTTGGTGGCTGCAGGGTTTCCATGGACGAGGGCAGCCTCCTGCCCTTTGTGAGACACCTGCACTCCAGAGCCCTGGAGGCCTTTGTGGGAGGGGGCCTCACCCCATGATGGGGTGAGGGCTCCTTAGAGAAGCCACCCCACAGTCAAATGTGGGGAGCTGCTACCTGCTCGTTCAGCTAAAGCTGGGGACACAGGAGAGAGGCAAAGTCCCTTTGTGTGCCCTTGAGGCCTTCACATCTGCTAAAGATGGGAGCAAAAGATGGTGAAAGGAGTGAGGAGAGGACCCACTTTGTGGGCGAGTTGTAGGGAGCATCCTCACCTCACTGCATGGAGGGGTGGGGAACATCTCAGGTGTAAGGTAGGAAGGGATCTCCACTTGGGTTTGGAGGGTGACCCAGTGCACCTGAACTGTCCCATCCAGGTGTTCCTTCCCTTCATCTGATGACCTGCAGTGTAACACAACAGGGGATCAGATCTTCTGTCCCACACATGGACAGAAACACCAGGCCACATCCACAAAGCAGTCACTACTCTTTCAAAAGCATAAAGCATTAACCAGCTTTGGATCCATCTCATCCAAGACTGATTTCAACTAATTTTAGATGTCTACAAGGGGGATGTCCCCCTCTGAGCTGAGCCTTCCTGGCCTCCTGGCTCATTTAGCCTGATTCACGTGACCAGTGGAGATATGCGTGTGGGGAAGAAATGAACTGCTTTCTCGGAAAGCCTGGGTTTGGTCACCTGAATCTCATCCAAGAGTACAATTTCTGTAGCCAGACACGAGCCTGGACATCAGATCAGAACGAGATTCTCTGGCACTACAGTTAATGCAGGTAGTGGTAAATGCCAGTGATGATGCATGAGTCAGAAATAGGACATCTCGGCTCCAGGATCCTGGAAAGCAATGATAGCAAAACTCCTTGGCTGACAATTTCTTATGGAGGACATGGAGAGGGACTTGATCTATAGCAACATATTTCTGAGGGGTTTCTGATTCTCTAAACTGAGATAGAAATTTCCTTTTTGTTCTGTGCTTGTGCTGTACAGGGTACAGAGGAAAGGCAGTCACGGACCTGGGTTCACAGGCACCATTGGAATGAGCTGAATTCCAGAGCTGTTTCTCTTTTCACCCTGCTATGCACCAGTGCATAACTGGAGCCCAGGGATGCCAACGCTCCGGCAAGAGCCACGTGCTGCTGGCACCTCAGCGCTGGAGCCAGGCAGAAGGAGAAGCCCTTTGTCCCTGCTGTATTTTATCCGAATTAATATCAGAATAAACAATATACACAAGGGAATAAATTATTTCTAGAAATGTGAAACTCTTCTGTTCTCCTGTGCTTATATTAAAGGGATTACACTCCATTTCCTTCTTAATACAGCTAATGCTCTATGGGAAGCCCTCAGGCCAGGGATTAAAGCACTTATTCAATTAATTAGGAACAAACTTCTGCCTTAAAGTCAAACACACAGATATCAGTAAGCTCTCAAGAGTGTCTTCCTTCCAGAGCAGGGAAAATGAATCCTGTTTCTGATGTAAACAAAGCCAATCTGTGCTCTAAAATTATCAAGAACTACCTAAATTAAGAAAATTCACTTTTGAAGTCTCAGCATCCCACAAAGCACCGCGGCACGGGAGGAACAGTCCCATCATCTTTCACTCAGCAGCTGAACTCCCATGAGTTACAGGGGGAGGAGAATCAGATCCTACAAGACTAACATAAATGAGATACAGCTTTAGGATATAACATTGGTAACCAGCTCCAGGCTGCAGGCACACCAGCGTTTGGCTATATTTCGAGCTATTAGTGAAATCCTGGCCCTGCTAAACTCAAAAAACCAAAACGCTTATTCAGTAGGATCCAAATTTCACCTAAGGTGTCTGATTCATTACTGAGATAGGAGACAATTTCTAAAACCTGGCTCCAAATCCTAATCTTTCTTGATGATGGCTTGATGCTTCCGTCTTCTCGCAGGCGCAGTTCACATGAAATTAAAAGGCACGCTGCCAGCATAGGTCATGCAGGAGCATCCCACTATTGCTGCTCAGCTTCCCATTTCTTCTTCCCTAACACCAAATGGTGGAGCTGATAATTACCAACGGGATCCCAATTAGAAGCGGGTGGGAACCCAACTCCCAACTCTCATCTTCCCCTACTTCTGAGCGAGCTTATCTGCCTCCTCATTGCTAACTCAGGTATAGCAAAAAGGTAAACCAACCTTTACTTTTTTTAGTGTTTTTGTACACAGAGTTCTTTGTAAACTTCCTTCACAGTTACCTGTGGATTGCCATTACCTCTCCCATGATACCAATTGCCCCAAGTGTTCCCAGATCTCCCCCCAGCGCTGGGTACAAGGGAACTTGGCAGAAGGGTGCTTGCACATTGCATCCCTCCCTGGCACCCCCCAGCTGGCTGTACAGCTGGCTGCCCATCTCAAGGAACAAAGCTACTGCTGATGGCCAGCACTGCTTTATAAACACCTGCAGGAGAAATCTTATCTAATAAGATAATTGGTTTATTTTCACAATACTCCAGAGAGGTGACATCTGAGATTTCCAGAGCCTAAAGCAGGCATCCGAATGGAGGTGCTCCTATTTCCTAAAGCATTGATCACCCCAAGCATCCAGGAAGGTTTTCAGAGGGTGTTGGTGCTTTTGACCCCTCCACATCATGCTGTGTGTGCAGATATAATGAAACTACAGCAAGGCCAACGTGCCAGCCAGGACCAGATAGCCAAAGGCAGGCAACTGTATATTTTAGCAGCACCTTGGGTGAATTTTCCAAAGAGGCCAAGTTGTGACAGCTGAATTCAGGTCCTTTAAATTCTGATGGGAAAAGTTTAAATGAGAGTCGGGGATCTTAGTGATAACATAAAGCAATGAGATTAGTGTACCTTATCAGCGCAGCTCCTTCCCGACATAGTGCTGGACACTTCCCCAGGCTCAGAGATAGCTGTGTACCTCCATGAAGTCAGTCTCACAGCCTCAGTATAGAATCATAGAATCACTAAGGTTAGAAAAGACCACTAAGATCATCTAGGCCAATTGCCCACCTACCACCAATATTGCCCAGTAAACCACATTCCTCAGTCCCTTAGTACTTACTAAGACCATGGTAGCACATAGGACTCAGCACTGAGACAAATTTCACTTCATTTTGGCCCTAGCTTCCTCTACGTGCTGTCTTTTTCCACTCATGAGATGGCAATGGTGCTACCTCAGCCTGCATTGCTCTTGTGCAAGGTGCTGGCAGGGTTGGGGTCAACCATCTCAGCTATTAGAATTTACTGCAAGAAAACACGGCCAAGGAGGACATACCTCCTGTCAGCCCAGCTCTTGACAGGTGCTCTTTGGGCTGGGAATAAGATTCATTGCCCCCGTGAGGATGTTGAAAGAGGGAAGCGCTCAGTAAGCAGGACCCCATCGTGTGAAAGAGGCAGGGCGTAATCTGCAAATCTCCGTTCCCGTTATCACCGCCAGGAGATAAAGCGCAAAGGGGAGACTCTTCTTCCAGGGACGAGTGTTGACAGCCCCTTCTGTCAGCATGAGGTCAGTCATCCATTTGGGTCTAAAAACATGAACTTTTGTCACAGTGCAGCAAGTCCAACACAGGAGGGTTTCCCATGGAGTTTATTTCGTGCTTTTCTCTGATTTTCTTGATAACTTGGTGGAGGCATTTATGGCACCAACTGATCAGAAGCAGTGGATGCTTTTCCACCTGTAGTCACACTTTGGCACCTGCAGCTCTCTTCCAGCCACCTACATCACGTACAGAATGAGCCCTGAAAGTCAGACTCCGTCTTGCCCAGATGGTGACCTCAATGGCCATGTCCCAAATCTTTGGGCACTTCTGCTGTAGCCTCCTAAAAACAATCAGCTGTTTGCTCACAGTTCCCCCCAAAAAGCACCCATCAGCAGAGGACTGCTAAAATCTCATCACTGCCTGTGTGAGAGCGTTCTGTGTGCTGTGATACACATCAATGCATATTTATGCACCTGTGTGAGGTAAATACAAATATGTATTGTTGGAGAGCCTAAATCTGCTCGCTAATGCTGTTGTTTAAATAGCCCTTTAACCACATCACTTTTCTCCTCGTTAGGTTAAGTCACTGGAGGTGAAAAAGCCCTTCCAAAATGGTTTTCACTCACTCACTCAGTCCAAAGTAAACATGCCTCTGGGACCATTATGTGTATCAGATATCCAAGGCTTTGTTAAGAGCTTGCCTGTTAGGTAAATTCTGCTACTCTTTCTCCTTGGAAGGAGAAGGTTAAAATTAGAGGTAGGCTAAACGAGCACAGCAGAACAGCCCCATGGGTTAAGGAATAGCAGGCCAAATCAGAGCAGAGCTTGCAAGCAACCCGAGTCTCGGGGTCCCGATCTAACTCAACAATATGACATGGTCTTGACTTACACCTGCAATCAGATGTGTCACAGATCTCACTGTGGCCTAGAGTCTGATGTTTTTGTCAGCATGAGAGCCCAGAACAGCAAGCATGAGCCTGTGGTAGCCGTAAATACAAGGGGGTTGTGCATTTATAGCACGTCATGGAAAATCCTCAACCCACATGCCCCCATGTCGAGGAGCTGGTAGCTAGCTGGACTTTCCTGAGTCCCGCCTCGCTGTACAACCACATCTACTTCTTAAAAGTTTGGCAGAAATACAAGCTCTCAAAATCTAGAGCTCATCCAAAAGCAAGTGCATTGGAGAGGAGCCTTCCCATTGACTGCACCAAGGTTTGGACTGGGTCCACAGCCAGGACGCTTTCCCACTGCATCCATTAGCTGTTCTGCTGACCCAAATTGTCAGGGAGAATAAAGCAACCACCTGCTTCCAGTGACAGGAGAAGTAAAGTGAGATCAAACGTTAGCAGGAGGAGAGAATTCAAGCAATGTGAGAGGTGGTTGCATGTCATTTCAGAAGTCACCTCTTGTCTTTGATCTGTGCTTAGGAAGCGGGTACCTCCTGGATCGGATGGTCATTAGAGAAGCGTGCCACCAAACTCACCCCACCTTGAAGTCTCAAGTGTTTGCTTTCCACGGGGATCCCCCTCCTACTTCCGCCCCTGTGTAAATCATCTGCCTGGAGATTTCCTTTAGAAGAGCCAATTAATACACACGGGGAGCAGGAGCCTCATGTCCTCCTCTGATTCCAGGATTGTTCACAGCCGTGAAGCTGAAGCTGCTCTAAGTGCATGGTACATGCACAGGTAGCTCCTCCAGAAATCAGAGGCCAAGTTATTATAAAAGCTGTTAGGCAAACAAAAAAGCCCTGAAGAGCTTACACTCTCAACACACAGACAGACAAAGGGCTTTGACTTGAAGGATTTTAAAGACAAAGCCCTCAGAGACAAAGCAAATCTACGGTGAAACCATGGATAAACCCCGAGTCCTCTCCCCTGCTCTCAGCATCTCTTTGGAGTGCTGCCTGCTTATTGCTAACAGAGCATTTGTTGTAGCAGCACAGACTGGGAAAATAAAATATAATGCAGTTTTAATGTGGCGAGCACATGCAGCTGCCCTCTAAAAGCAGAGATTTATAGCAGGTGTGCATGTAGATGGTTGCACACTGTGGGCATTCAATAAAATCGTGTTTGTGAAGGAGTCTCCGCATTACTGCAGTGCGCTCCGGTTTGTTGATACCTTCAGTGAGTGCTAACAAGGGGCGAAATCACAAGGAGGAGAGGGCCTGCTCTCAGGTTACCCCATAAATTGGTTAAGGCTGCAGAGAGGATTATGAGCCCAGAGCCATCCTAAGTACCGAGATGTCATTACGGCGAAATCAAAGGTAACCGTGGGGCTTGGCAGGTAACTGTCAACAGCGACGGGAAAGAGCCAGCCCGGGAAGGAGCTCCGCGTCAGGATGAAATCCAGCCACCTTTATTTTCATTTCAGGTGAGGGGTCAAGCAGAAAAGCTATCCCCAGCGGCCTTTATTTACAGTTTTCAAGGGAGCGGCCAATGAAGCGTTCAGAGGAAGAAGGATGAAGGCGCTCGTCCCTCACTCCCGGGACCGGCGCGATGACAGACGGGGGATGCTGGAACGGCAGGAGGGATGGGAAGGTGCCTCCCATGAACGAAACGCAGGCAGCAGCCCTAATGAACTCATTAACAAAATTCCCAGCACCCCAAACAGGGCCAAGACTTTTCCTGTAATATTTGCAGGGAACCAAGGAAAAGATTTTCCCACCTGGATGTTTACTTTCTGCAGCGTAGGAGCTCACTCCCAGCAACACCCCATAAGCAGATTTCAAGGCAATTCTTTGATCTGAGTTTCCTTTTACATTTCTTCTCCCCGCCCTTCCTAGGCAAATCACTTGAATTTCTAGAAACCCACAAGACACTCATTTTTTTTCTCCTAGATATACAGCCAATTTGCCATCAAACCCTGCGAGGTTTTTTTTGTATTTCTCTGGATCTCCTGTTGATGAATACAGAAGCAACGTATGGCTTTGTGTTTTCAAGTCACAATAGCTACATCTCTGCTAGAAAAGCTACCAGGGGATGCTCTTTGGCCCTGAGCTCAGCAAATTAGTCCCATGGAAACTGCCCATTACGAAGCAAATAGCCTGTGAGCTGCGTCAGGGCATGGGAGAGTACTGCTAACCCCAAAACAAGTCTGGCCCACGCTAATAATGTAACAGCACAAACTCCAAGCCCACGACCTGCTCCTGTTCAGTGCAGCCGAGTAAACACAGCCCATGTGTGCCAGCATCAAGATAAGTATTTTCCTATGTTGCTATCAGGAAAATGAGGAATTGAAGGGGAGTTTTGAGACCTCACAGCCAACCAGCACGAAGAGGGTGATGGCACTGCATGAGCACATTTGCCTTTTTGCAAGGCACAGCCTCCATGGACCATGGGCTGAAGCAACACCAGAGCTGAATGTCACCTGCCATGCCCAGGAATTCGCATGCAGGGCAAAAGAAAAAGAAAAAAGGAAAATGAAAGGAAAAATGTCTCCTTTTTTTTCCTGCTCCCTCACCTCCCCCATTCTTTAAAGATCTACAACCCTGCCAGCAGCCAGTTTTGCAAGGGTTAACCAGCATGAAATGAATGTGGAGAGACAGTCCGGGACCGTAATCACTTATTATTTTCAGGTAATATGCTTTATCTCAACCTAATCTCCTCATCTGGAGAAACACTCATTGCAGACAAGAGTCACTGAGGTTATCTCTGATGATGGGGCTCTACGGACTGCTGGCTGCGAGGGACCGAGGAGAGGCCAAGGAGAGGACTTCAATTACAGCCTGAACTATGCTCTGGTAGCTGAAAGGCCATTGTTTAATCTACTAGAAATCATCTATTTTAGCAGATAAAGGGATTACTCGGGTTTTCTTTTCCCCAAGAACAGTGTGTTATTCCAACTACTAACGGAACACTCAGTATTTAATTAAAGAAAAAGCACAGGGAGAAGCAACACAGGCATCAACATCACTTCTAGGGAAATTCAAATTGATTGTCACCCTTTGATGCTGCTCAATCAGCTCTATCTCGCTCACCCTTCCTACAACCCAGATTAAATCATCTGGTTCTCTCTGTCCTGCACATCTGATTTTTTTTTTAATGGATCCCATCCAAAACTTTGGGACTGTGTAATGTGAATTTACTGCTCAGCAGAGACCTCCTGGCTTGCAAAGAGCCAGATTATCCAAGCTTCCTCAAGAGGAGAATGTGGAAATGTGGTTTTGCCTCTTCTTTGCTTGGTGTTGCTTGCTGTCTGGCAGAACTCTCTCCATCTGGCCCATCAGAGCAACCTGGTGTCATAGATAAAGATAGGTCCAGTGTTTGGAAATGCAAGGTGACTTCATTGCTCAGAGATGAACTCAAAATTGCTGCATGCAAAAGTCTTATACTTCCCTCTCAGTTCCCTTGCCTGAGCCACCTGCATTTTCTTTTTTCTTTTTTTTTCTTTTTTCTAGGAGTGGCTGAGGCCATAGACTAGTGGCCAAAGAAGACAGTTATAAGTCATTCTCAAGTGCACCACCGCACTCAGCAAATACAGACTCATTTTCTCATGTCATCTATTCTCCTTCAGGTCCACAAACTGCAGACCTGAAGTGTCTACGATCTACGATTATGAAGCAGCAGCTTACAGAGGTAGGTATAAATTCAGTGTCCAGTGGTCCACACTTCTGTTGATAAAATCACAAAGAAAAAAAAAACTGAAAAACATTACTTGTGTTTCTCCTACCATCACCATCTTAATTCTCCTCCCTTTACCATAACAGGGTGTTCAAAGTGATTATCCAGCCATCCAGCAGCCAGATTGCGGGATTTTCCTCACTTCATTGACTCATTTTTGTAAATCCTATCGCATACTGTCCTGTTTCTGACATGGTCTCACAGTCTGTAACAATTTGTGGCAAAGACCAGCTGTCTTTTTTTGTTCTGACTTCCTGCAAGTCCATTTCTCTGCATGCAGAGTAAGGACATGGACCTACTGAGTTGCCTGATTTTTGCATCCATGACTTTTCTTCTTCTCTTTGTGACTGTTTCAGATGATCTACAACCACGTGCCCCACCTGCATCCTCCTTCAGATCACTGTAGAGGTATCTGTTGCTGTCCTGTGTGGTGAAATTTCTCAGATAAACAAGGTTGTCCATCTTGTCCACCCTGCTGCTACCTGCTTGTGTAGTTCTCATCCTTTCTGTCTTTCCTCCTGGTCTTTGTCTGGCCCACACCAATTTTTGATCTGCATCGTGGGACACAGTAACCTGGCTTGGCACATCTGATGAACTGGCACCACCACTGAAGATGTGGTTATCCTGAGGCTCTCGATCTCCTTGTCTGACTTTGCCCAGACTCTTTGGTGACCAAAACACCATCCTTCACTTTCTACAAGCAGCCCCAGAAGTTGCTGTGAACTATCAGGTCACCCTGTCTGCTACCAGTCATTGTGTTGAACCAGTTGTTCAGCTTGCTCTTGACCAGGACTGCTGACCTCACCTCTTCATAATGTTTTTCAGCAGCTCCTTGCACATATCATATAGCCCTAGGGCACTCCACATAGCTATTGCAACACACTGGGTCAAATGCCTTTTTGAAATTGTGCAACTGAAGTTCTTGATATCTCTGAACTTGCCAGTGATCAGCCTCTTGCACTGGTGCTGCTCTACTCTCCCTCTTGCTTTGTGGAAACTGAACCTACCTTCTGAGCAAGGAGCATATTGAGGAATTTGCTCAGGATTCTCAAATGCACAGAATCTGGTAGGCCACCATTTTGGGAATTTTCTTACTAGGATCCACTTTTCCCAATTTAGGGGATCTTTTCTTTCCTGATAACATACAATTGCCTCACTGGGTCAATGACCCGTGCTACAGCTCCATCGATCTGTTCTCAGCCCCTCAGAATTCTTCAGCCTCCTGACCCTTCTTTGCAACCTCTGCCAGCAAGATTCTTTTCGTCATCCAGCTCCTGAAGCGTTATAATCTCCCAAACACTGAAAATCTCTTCATTTCTTGATCGGTCATCTGTGTAGAGTCTGGTAATATTTAACCCATCTCCTCAGCCTGTCCTTTTCTGAAAGTAGTGGGGCTGGCCTTATCCTTAACGTACTGGAGTTCTTCCTTAGAATCTTTTTATAAAAGCACATCTTGATTTTGGACTTTCACAAGAACATTTTATGCTGCTTGCTTTTTAAAACCAATTTTCCTTGACTGTCCTTTCTTTTTGACATTGGCCCAGGGTATGCCTGCTGAGGACATGCCTTTTTACCTCTCCATTCTGCTTATCGCTGGCCACGTGGAGAATGTCCTCCTACACCCAAGCTCAGTGGCTGCCCATCGTCTCGATGTTAAAGTGATCAACACCAAGGCTTGATGAATCTTCTGTAGGTGGTTCTTAGTGGCAATTTCTGAGCTGAGCTCTTTGCTGAATGAATCTCCTTCACTCCTTTGTATGTTTGGTCTTTCTCACTCATCCATATTGTAGCTGATTTCACCAGCCATGAGCTGGCCAGCCTTCTGAGTTCACAGTTCTAATCAAGCTATGTTAAATAGATGTTGCTGAAACAGAGGATAAGGTTATGACTACAGAAGACCACTACACCAGGGCATATCCAGTACTTGCTTTACATGCCAGTTTTGGTCTCCTAAATGCCAGTCAGAACTTCCCAGCACTGCTTCCTGATAGTTTGTACTTACACTTCTTTTTGCATATGTAGAGCCTGTAGTGCCTTGTGAGAACCTGCAGGCTTTGTCATACTTGCTCTTGGTTAGCGCTTTCATTGCCGATCTTTGGCTTGTGCCAATCAGTCACATACCTCAGTCACTGAGTGCATGAATGGCTTACTCTGAGGTATGGCTTAGGCATGCCTTGACTGCTGGAAAATTACCTGAAATCATTTGAAGAAATCAAGGAAATTCTTCCTTGGTATCTGTCTAGGAGCCCATGTGTCTGTAAGTACTACAGCACTTGTTCCGCAGCCTTATATCCTGGTGAAAGAAAAAAGGCTGTCTTCTGAAAGGTGACAAATTTTAATTTGACAAAGACTGTTTTATTTTGATTACTGTGATTCCTGCTAATGCCTCTCTTGTGTTTTACATCATTGCCTTAAACCAAAGTTTTCCTATATGGCATTGCTGCCTTGACTGCCCACCTATTTTCAAAACAGATGCAGTATTATCCTTGTACATCTCTAACTTGCTCATTAGCAGTGAGATTTTACCCAAAGTGACCTCAGATTCATTTTTCTGCTGGCCAAAGCAGAAAAATTCCATTAGTAGCTGTGCTTTCACTGGACCACTTCCTGCTCTGCTCTTCATTCGTGGGGCCTCACCTCAAGCACTGTTCAGTTCTGGGTTCCACAGTATCAGAAGAACATAAAGCTGTCAGCCTCCAAAGAAGCGTTACTAAGATGGTGGAGGCTCTAGAGGGAAGAGCTGTGAGGAGTGGCTGAGGCCTCTTGGTTTGCTCAGCCCAGAGCAGAGGAGGCTGAGGGGAGGCCTCATGGCGGCCTACAGCTCCTCACAGGGAGCGGAGGGGCAGCGCTGAGCTCTGCTCTCTGGGGACAGCGACAGGGCCCGAGGGAACGGCATGGAGCTGTGTCAGGGGAGAGTCAGGTGGGGGTTAGGAACAGGTTCTGCCCCAGAGGGCGGTGGGCATGGCCCCACGCTGCCGGAGCCCAAGGAGCATTCAGACACTCTCAGCCATAGGGTTCAGATTTTGGGTGGCCCTGAATGGAGACAGAAGTTGGACTCCATGATCCTTGTGGATCCCTTCCAGCTCAGAACATTCTATGATTAGCCTCATCCAACACCGACCTATTACAGATGTCAGATAGCATTTCTACGGCCAAGAACACTGGGCAGAGCTTAGTGTGTTTCTTGCTAGTAGCCTTCATGGCAGACATGGCCCTGCAGCTCTCAGCACATATTGCTGTGCATCTTTTCAGCACTCCACAAGTGAGTTTTTGGCTTAGGTGCTAACACAGCACTCAGCCTTTCTCATAAGAGCCATACTTCCATTTAGGTATCACAGCAGTATTGAGATTACCAAAATCATCTGCCTGGCTGGGGACTAAAACTTGGACAGAAATATCACTGAACTTGTCTGCACTGAGCAAAACTAAGTACAGCACAACGACAGCAATCCAGCTGACCAAAGACCTGAGCCTGGGGCTGGAAACAGCAAAGTGACTGAGGAGATTGCAATGTTCAAGGTACAACTGACAGTAGGAAATGGAAAGCTGGGAGATCACTGTGGATAGCTCCATGCGTGAAGGAAGACTCAGGCTAAGGTTTCTCTTAGAAGCTCTCTTCTTGCAAATATGTGTTAGAAAGAAATGTCCCACCTTGATTTTATGTGGTGGGAAATCCACAATAATCCCTAGTAACTTCTTCTAATCATTATGCACTATAGTAAAAATGGATGCCTTGGATTATATCAGTCACACACAAGGGTGTTTAGAACTGTCTGAGGTTTCCTAGGGTGTCTGACACATCTGCAATGTCTGATGGGTTTGCAACAATACCAGTGGGAGACCCATCACTTTTCCCGGCTACTCATGATGTTATAGGCACTATCGTAATTTAATGCGGAACCAATAGGAAATTATTATAATTCCTTCTTCCCACGCCTCATTCACCCCAAGATCACAACAGAGAACAGCTGATTGATTACAAGAACCACAACTTCATGAAAAATAATGAATTTCCAGGATGGTCTCCATCACCTCATCAGTCTCAGATTTTCTTCCTAGTTCTACCCTTTCGCTCTTCCATATCGAAATACATTCTGCCCATTTGCTCCCAGTTCCCATGCAGAGATCAAGGTAGATCTGTGTCCATGAACTGTTCTCTTCATTATTTATATAGATCTATATAGCCTCATCTTAGATTCCTACACATTCAGTTGACAATTATTCCTTATTTCCCCATAAATCAATGACAGAATAATTAACCTGGTTTCACAGGATTTCCCCACAGTGAGACTCAAGGATTCAAGAGTTCTGAAGCTCTTGGCTATCAATTATCCTGACTGGCTAATTAGAAAACATAACTTTTGTGGCTGCCATTTAACATAATCCCTACCTATTAATGGAGCACAAAATGTTCTTCCACCAGCATCTGAAACTAATACACTATCTGATCTTCTACCCTAAACAAACATGGAAAAAAAATTTAATACTCTTCCCTTTCCTTGTGGTGGTGATGGTGGTGGCTGCTGCCTTTATCTACGAATAGTTCTGATTATTTTTACCTTAGCTGACCATAAATTTATCTTTATGTTCTTCTACTTCCATTACTCGTTCCAGGGCAGAGGTGGCATGCTCAGATGAATTAAGATCGAAGATGTTGGCCTTCACTGTATTCTACAGGAGTCATCACATCATAGGGTTACCAACCCAGAGCACCAGGCTCCATTTCAAACATCCCACTAAGCATCAAGAAGGAGAAAATAAAAAATACAGATACATTGCTTTACTTCAGCCCAGCTCAGCTTCCAGCTTTAAGTAGGAGGGATAAAGTCTCCTGCTTAGCACTCCTCCCAGAAAAGACACAATCTGCTACTACCAAGTCAGCCACACCTGGGTATCAGGCAGACTTTTTATTGTTGCAAACATAAAATGAGGAGGGATTAAGTCTGTGGGATCAGAGTGGGGATCTTTAAATACTTTTTATGACTCTTCGAGCTGGCAGGAGAAATGCAGAGCACTGAGCACTTCTGGAAACGTGTTCCCAAACACCTGGAGCATCTGCTCAATCCAGCTGTAAACAGCTGCCTTCCTTCTGCCTCCCACCAGCTCCTCTCCCTTCCCTCTTGCAAACCTCAGACCAAAAATTCAGGTTTTGCTCCCAGTTTGGTGAAATCGCTTGTGACACACAGAGCTACTGAAACCTGACCTCATCCCCTTGTCCCCCCAAATCCAGCAATTGCAGCTGCCTCGCTCCCAAGGTGTCTATTTAATCCCACTTTCATTATGAGCACAGCTACCAGTAGCTTACAGAGGTTGCAAACAATCAAGCTTTTATCAAAACTTGGGCTAATCGGTTGCTAACAAGCTCCCATTCAGGAAGTGGCTAAGTTGATTTGAATCTGAAAGTCACACATTGACTGCAGAGAGGGAACAAAGTCAGAGTGGAGGCAGAAAGCCGGGTTTCTGCCCCACTTTTCAGCTTCAGGAGGGCTCACCCCCAGGCTCTGGCACCATGCATAGGCTGGGAGATGCACTACCACTTCTTGTTCAGAATTTGTTGGGCCAAGTGGTGAACTGCATCAGGGCACTGGGCCAGGAAAAAATGGATATGAAAAAGGGAAAAAGGAAAAAAAGAAGAAAAGATTGGGGAAAGGGTGTTTTGACACAGATCAGTTCCCCAGTTCACAGCCACAGAAACACTTATGTGAGCACAGCAGCCAGGACTGGACACAGCAGAACTGCTTCCTTCAGTGATGGGGTTCACCCAAGACAGCCTAAAGTTCTTTAGTAGCTATGGCTTGTGATAGAGTTTGATTTATTCCTTGTTTTATGGCAGAGCTGACAGGCTCCATCACGCTCAGTTCCGTAAAAACACACTGGGAAAATATCTGCTGTTCCAAAATGCCAACTATCTCAGCAGCTCTCAGTCTGCAGCCCACACTGCTTTTAAGGAGAATGTGAGCAACAACCAGAAACAAAACCCAGCCGAGCCTGAAAATCATGGAATGAGGACACCTCCCCAGGAAATGTTGTAGGGTCTGAAAAATCAAGAAAGGTTGAAAGCCTCTGATCTTATCATCAGGTAAGTTGGCAAAATTTGATCACCAGAACTTCAGTCCAATAGATGACTAGATACAGGGAGGGAGGAATATGCATTATTCTCCTAAGGTAAGGGATAAAAATTATTTCAACCTGCATAATATAGACAGAACACCCTTCCCAATATCGTGGCAGTGAAACACTTATCGTCCACCATCAGATATTCTCTTTCTCATCCATTTATAGAACAAACCAGAGGGTGAGTGAAAAAAGAGATAGTCATAGAGCAGACTAATGAGTGTAAAGTACAAAGCCTGGGAAGGGACAGGCTTTGCTGTAAATAAGGGAGCGGTACTATGCATGGCCTTAAATTTAATTTGATTTGTTCTTAGTCAACCCCCTGCTGATATTCTTGAAGAAACAGAGTGGAGCCACAGTCCTGGATCACAGCAAGAGAAATGATAATTCCCCAATATTGTCCCTTAGGATGGAGAACTCATTCTCAATTCTGTTGATGACTCTGGAGAGAGATGCAATCTGCATACGGAGAATCATTTTATATGTGGACCACAGAGCTACTGCCTTGCCTCTTGTCAGCCCTAGGGAGAAACTGAGACTTACATTGCAAATGCAGCCAAACCAAACCAAACCAAACCAAACCAAACCAAACCAAACCAAACCAAACCTGTGGTTCCTGCTTTACTGCAGCAATTTGGAGTCATTCAAGAGAGATATTCTGGTCTTTCTCCTACTAGAAAAGCCAGTAGCACCAATCTGGGCTCTTAGGTCCTGATCCTCCAAGACCATTCCTGTGTACAGATCTCAGCATCCTTGGGAAACAGAGAGAGACCCAGGTGGGTGCAGGTAACTGCTCACGCCGCGAGGCTGGGAGCTCAGGTCTGAAGCATTTTCAGATTTCCGCGTTCAGTTGTACGCACCTGAGATTCACAGCACCTCAGTGAAGCCTGTACCTACATGTTCAGAGGAGCAGGGCCTTAGAGGCAAAGACGGTGTCTGCCCACCAGGGAGAAAAGCGCGTGCCGCATGAATGACAAGGAGCAGAGCACAATGCCACGACCTCGTTCTGCTGCAGCCGTTTTCCTTTGGAAGACTTGAAACACTTTCAAAGGCAGCTCGCTGGAGAGGTTCACATGTAATTGCAATGGCTGTGGATACGCCCCAGCCCCAGCTCCCACGTACCATGGGCTCCTTGACCCATCGGACCTCACTGTCCTATTTATAATGTCAACGAATGTCCCAGCGACTCAGTAACAAGACTAATTCCACAGCACTGCTCACGCCCCACTCTGAATCTGCTCACGGTGATCCACAGCAGCCCCAGACTCTCACCTGGAAAATGATCTCAGTTTTCCATCTTGGCACCTTGCTTGCTCTGTGTGCTTCTGAAAGGTGGACATTGCCCAGACCTCTTGGGAAGCACAGGGGCAGAGTGCAGGAGCTCCTAACGTTGCTCTCCTCGTGCCTTGGCAAAAGGGAGCAGCAACAGGTTTGTACTGAAAGCCGGCAATGCATCGAGGCAACGCTGCCTGCTACTCGCAGGATAAAGGCATTAAGGAAATTAAACATTTTTAAAGCCGACACATCATCAAAGCTTTATTCCCTCCACTCGTTAAAATTAAATGTTGGTTTGCGTACCCGTGCCATCCCAGCTGTGTAATAACCTCTCCAAAGCTATTTTTGTTTCACGTTCCCTAGCGTTTGGGAAAAGCAAGCTGGAGTTTTCTGAGGACACGCGTTGTTATTAGAGCTAATTCAGCGTTATTTTCTCACCCATTTCCTTTGTTGGAAGCAGAGAAATCAACTAGAGAAAACTCCAAGGCAGCATACCATGCCTCAGAGGGAAACTGCCGTCCCCGCCTGGCAGTAGCGGGGCCGCTCCTCTAGAGGGCTCTGCCTTTGCCCAAATCCATCAAATCCCCGACGCAAAAACCCCGATTCCCAGCGATACGGCAACACCGCTCCGGCCGCTCTCCTCCCGCCCCGCTCAGAGCCTTTCGGAGAGAACGGATGAACATCGAATTTTTGTAATTTTAGAGAACAACACTTTGAGTTTAGCTCTTCACACTCAGAGGAAAGTCGTGTTTAAAAATCTTCTTGTCCTTTGGATGCCCTTTCTAGCTGTGAGTTGCCAATAAACTTCTTGTTTTGGATGCGCGTTGTCTGGTCAGACTTCAAATCCACATTTTCTCGGGAAATTCTTCTCCAGCTGTTAGAAAAAATAAAAGTTTACAGGCCAAGAAGTAGAGAAGGGAAAAGACACCTTGCAAAACATGATGTGAAATTTTCTCCTTCTGTTTCTGAATACCCAAACAGGGGCACAGGGTAAGAGCTTTCCCAAAAAGATACAAAATAAAATCGTCAGCAACAATGTAAGACAGAAAGAAACAAAACAACAATAGAAAAAGATAGATAGAAAGAAAGAAAAGAAAAAGAAAGGAAAGAAAGAAGGAAAGAAAGAAAGGAGGAAAGAAAGAAGGAAAAGAAAAGAAAAGAAAAGAAAAGAAAAGAAAAGAAAAGAAAAGAAAAGAAAAGAAAAGAAGAAAATTAAGAAGAAAGTTAAGAAAGAAATGAAGGAAGGAAGAAAAAAGGGAAAAGGAAAAGAGAAGGAAAAAATGAAGGAAAAAAAGAAAGGAAAAAAAGAAAAGAAAAAAGAAAAAAGAAANGAAGGAAAAGAAATAAAGAAATGAAGGAAGGAAGAAAAAAGGGAAAAGGAAAAGAGAAGGAAAAAATGAAGGAAAAAAAGAAAGGAAAAAAAGAAAAAAGAAAATGAAGCCACTCATTTTATGATTAAACCCCAAATCATATTTCTTTAGCATGCTCACCGTACCCAAAATTGTACATTTGTTTTAAAACGAAATGTAATAGTGAAATTCCTCCAGTTCTTACACCCCTGCTTGGATGGCACAAGGGACGAATGTTTGTGATTTGAGTGAGCCTGGGAAGCTGCCCTGCTCCAGCCCCGCTGCCCTACGTGTGTGTTTGGAACTATTTCACCGGAGAAACCAAGTGCGGGGACTTTTCCCAAACGGGAACTTCTCCCCAAAATCCCGACGTGCAGCGGCAGCCCCGGGGAGAGCACTTCGCATGTGTGTGCACATGGAAAGAGTGTTTTTATGCATTTTTATCAGCAGAAAATGGAATAACAATCACATTAAAGAGCCGGGGATTTACACCTTCAAAGCGATGGATGGAGACTCTAAATTCGTATTTTTCTGCCTGTCCGTGTGAGTCGGATGTTTGTCCCAGACGAGACGGATTTGCCAGAGCTGGCATCGCCCTACAGACCCCGCGGTGCTGGATCCCGTGGAACCTGAGGACTTTTCACTTCAAAAGGACACACTTTGCCCCAAAGTTCCCCCATGAGCAGAAGGTGAAACCCAACTTTTATTAGAAAATCGCGCCCTGCGACTGCCAGCCCTCCTCCCTTAGTAACAGCGTGCACACCGATGTTGTTTATTTGTTTAATTCGGGGCGATTCCTCATCCAAATCTCACCAAGCGCAGTCTCAGGCACGGCAGAATTACACCTACAGAGAGAGTTGAAGCGAATTCCACCCTTCGCGCTCCCATCGCTGCGATGCTCATGTGCCCAAACCAAAGCTTTGCACAAGAGGGGATCGGGGAGATCGGGGAGATCAGGGAGACCGGAGANGGCGGGGGGGTACGCGCTGGGGGACTACGGGGCGCCCGCCAACGCCGGGTACCTGTGGGGCGTCAACAGCCCCGCGCCCTACCTGCAGGGCCCGCCCGGCTCCGCGGCCGCCGCTTCGTCGGGGCAGCGGGCGGCGGGGGACGCGCTGGGGGACTACGGGGCGCCCGCCAACGCCGGGTACCTGTGGGGCGTCAACAGCCCCGCGCCCTACCTGCAGGGCCCGCCCGGCTCCGCGGTCGCCCCGCCCCCCGCGCCC
>WBMW01004027.1:287784-418855 GCA_013396635.1 Penelope pileata
GAGCGCCCCCGAGAGGAAGCTCACCCTCAGCCACATCTACCAGTACGTGGCCGAGAACTTCCCCTTCTACAAGCGCAGCAAGGCGGGCTGGCAGAACAGCATCCGCCANAGCTGGTGGGATCGCCCCCGGCTCCGGGCTCGCCGTCGGCGGGCGGCGCGGAGCTGAGCTGGCTGAGCCTGGCCAGCCAGGAGGAGCTGCTGAAGCTGGTGCGGCCGCCCTACTCCTACTCGGCGCTCATCGCCATGGCCATCCAGAGCGCCCCCGAGAGGAAGCTCACCCTCAGCCACATCTACCAGTACGTGGCCGAGAACTTCCCCTTCTACAAGCGCAGCAAGGCGGGCTGGCAGAACAGCATCCGCCACAATCTCAGCCTCAACGACTGCTTCCGCAAGGTGCCCCGCGACGAGGACGACCCCGGTGAGGCCGCGGCGCTGGGAGCGGCGCTGGGGGGCGGGCGGCGGGTGCTGACCCCCAGGGACGGAGATGTGAGGGGACGGGAGCATGGGATGCTCGCAGCACTGTCCCCAGGGTCATGGCCATCCCTGTGAGAAGACCAGGCTCCCTCGTTCCCTCGTGGCCATCCATGTGATGGGACAGGGCTCCCACATCCCCTCATGGCCATCCCTACGAGGGGACATGGCTCCCTCTTCCCATCATGGCCATCCCTATGAGAGAATTGGGCTCCCTCGTCCCCCCAGGGATGGTGCAGTGAGATGACCAGGCTCCCTTGCGTACCTTCTGGCCATTTTTGTAATGGGACAGGGCTCCTGTGTCATGTCCCCTCAAGGCCATCTCTTTAAGGGGACAGGGCTCCTTTCTCTCCTCAAGGCCATGGCTATGAGAGAACCAAGCTCCCTCATTCTCTCATGGCCATCCCTGTGAGGGGGCTGGGCTCCTTTGTCCTCTCATGGCCATGCTGTGAAGGAATGTTGTCTCCTCAAGCCCAGTGCTGAGGAGCCCAGTCTCACATGTCCCCTGTGAGGGGACTGAGCTCCTTTCTCCCCCCAAGGCCATCCCTGTGAGAGGCCCAGGCTCCCTTGTCCACTCGTGGCCATCCCTGTGATGGCACCAGGCTCCTACGTCCCCACTGCTATGAGGAGACCAGGTGCCCTCAGCCCCTTCAAGCCTGGCCTATGAGGAGCTCTTCCACCACCTTGTTCCCCTCTGAGGAGATTGAGCTCCTATTGCCATCCTCAGATCCACCACCTTTTCCTGCGGGAGATGGTGCCAGGCCCCAGCCCTCGGTCCCCCTGTCCGGGCAGGCCGGGTGGGCTGAGGCCAGGAGCACTGGTTGTGCAAGGCCTGGATCCTTTGGCCATGATTCATGGCTCCCCTCCCTGCCCAGCACTCGCCAGCCCGGCCCCGGGGCACAGCCAGTGCCCAGGAGTGGGTGTAATGCGGGGGTGTGTTGGGATGGTGCTGGGCGGGATGGGGACATTCAGGGCTGGGGCCTCTGGGGGGACACTGTGGGGTCACAGCCCCCATCAACCGTGTGGGGATGGCTAATGGCACCTCAGCCCCCTGAAACAATGTCATGGGCATGGGGCAGCTTGTCTGCAGCCCCGTGGCTCAGTGCCTGCATACCTGCACAGGTTCATCTTGAATCATAGAATCAGTGAGGTTGGCAAAGATATCTAGGATGATCTAGTCCAACCGTCAGCCCATCCCCACCATGCCCACTGACCACGTCCCTCAGTGCCACATCTCCACGGTTCCTGAACACCTCCAGGGATGGTGACTCCACCACCTCCCTGCGCAGCCTGTTCCAGTGCCTGACCACTCCTTCAGAGAAGAAATTTTTCTTAATATCCAACCTGAACCTCCCCTGGCACAACTTGAGCCATGGCAGGGTATCCACCGTGTCAGACCATGGTCAAGACGTGAGTGTCCCTGCTTGCCGTGAGGCAGCCAGAGCAAGAGGAGCCCCCTTTGTATCCCTTCAGGCAGGTCTGAGGCTCTGTGGTGGGGAGTCTCCTCTATGCAGCCTTGAGGTTCACTTGGGCATTGGAGGGGAGGAGGTGATGAAGTTTTGGGGGCAGGTTTGGGTTCTTACACTGGATGACAGGCAGAGGAGTGGGTGCCGTGCTGATGGGGCAAAGCATGGGTATTGGTTATCTGCCTGCAGTAGTGCTCACTGTCACAGAAGCTGACTTTCTCTCTTGCTTCTCCTGTTTTCCACCAGGGAAGGGAAACTATTGGACCTTAGATCCCAACTGTGAGAAGATGTTTGACAACGGGAACTTCCGGCGCAAGCGCAAGCGGCGCTCGGAGCCCAACACCCCCGCGGCCGCGGCCTCCTCTCTCGGGGGCCTGAAGGCCGAAGAAGAGCGACCCATCCCAGCCACAGGCAAGGCATGTGGAAACAGCCCAGCCCCAGAGCTGGACCCGTCGCCTTCTGCCAGGGACCATCCGAAAAGCTCCTCTCCCTCCGGTATCATTTCATCCACCCCTAGCTGCCTCAGCACCTTCTTCAGCGGCATGAGCTCCCTGAGCGGTGGGGGCAGCCGGCTGACGGGGGGTCTCGGCAGCGACCTGCATCACAGGAACTTCTCTGCTGGACAGCTGGGCAGTGGCACTTTCACCCCTTCCAGCAGCTCTTCTCAGGAGGTGCCTTCGCCGGAACAGCTGCAGCGAGTTGCAGGACCTTCCCCTGCCTACTACAGCTCCTTCCATCCCAGCAGCAGCAGCCAGGGAGCCCAGTACAACCACTACTACAACTTCACAGTCAACAGCCTCATCTACACCCGGGATGGAACGGAGGTGTAGGGTGCTGGGGCAGTCGGACGGAGAGTGCTGCGAAGGGAACGGGAGCTGCGGGTGCGTTTGGCAGCACGGAGGACCGTAGGCTTTTGCAAACAGCATTTCAATGTGGACGCTTCCCAGGAGTTCTTCTGGGAAGATGCATCTTCTCACCCTTCAAAGTAAAAACGCCCCACAAACACCAGCAGAAGGCAGATGCAGAGTCCTTTCCCCGTCCTGGAAAATGTTAGGTGCTTTAGATGGCTTGCCATCTGAATTCTGCAGATGAAAGTGTACTGAATTAACATTTTCAGAGGTTTTTAATCCTGAATGTAGAATAAGAAGTCGAAAAACTCTAACCATAAAATGTTTTCAGCAAGGACCGAGTGTCGACATTCATTCAGTGAGTCTTAGAAGAGGACAGGAAAAAAAATGAAGAGATTTCTTATGAAGTGCCTTGTACAATGTATTAAAAATTCTTCTGCCAGCCATTGCCTCTGTAAGCCCTTTCTGCCCTGGCCCTGCAATATGCAATGCACGGGGGGATACTTTGGGAAAACACTCACCCAAATCCTTATCAAAACCCTCAATTGGTTTGCTCTGGTCTTCCTGTGTATGGCATATTGTACAGCTAGGGCCATGTTTTGTAAAACAATCTTTTCCCCCGAGCTTAGTACCAAAGATAACTCTAGCCTTGCAGCTTTAGCACGAGAATAAACACTGGGGTATTTTTATACATATTTGTATGTAATGTAACTCCTCTGTACATATGTTTCTATGTGGTTTTATATTTGTAAATTATGCTCTGGAGCTGTACTTATTTATAACATTTGAAACTTTGTTAAAGTTTATTTTACTCCGTTTCCCCTTCTTTTTCGTTGTTTTATTTGTTTTGATTTTTTGTCAGTTTTGTTGGCGTTTGTTAGTGTATTAATAAAACTTTTCAGGCTGAACAGCTGTTGGGAATAAAATGTTAACAACGGTTAGATTTCTGCCTGGTTGTTCCTCAGTACGAGGCATTCTGAAATCGTGGGAGACAGGTTGTGCTTTCACATGGTTTGGGATAAAAGGTGCAAAGATTTACCAACAATTTCAGCTGTGCAGAAAGATACAAACAACTGCTCCCAGCCTGAAGGAGATGCATATGAGCTGGTTTGCTGCCTTTTGTAGTCTCACAGGGCAGAGTGGGCACGTGGGGCTTTTTTGTTTGTTTGTTTGTTTGCCGATGATCTGCATTACAACTGTCTCTTTTCAGCCTGGTTTAGTCAAAATAATAAAAGCTTCCAAAAATTAAAGAAACGGGGCTGGTTCCAGCTCAGGGCTGGCTAGCAGGAGGCACGCAGTCTGAGCTTGGCTGTGTTGACTCGATCCATTTTGCAAATCAGTTTTTCAGATGGGATTGCACTTGCCTAAATGACAGGTTAGCTGAGAAGTCGGACCGGTCACCTAGCGGGCCAGGCTGAGCCGGCTGCTGTAAGCAGACACTCCTGAAAATCCTTCCTGATTCATGCTGCTGGGAAAGGAGAACCCATCCCACAGCATCCATTATGCAAAGCCATTAATTCCCAATTCCTGCTGTTTGCATACTCCTTTTTCTGGGTTCCGTGTGCGGCCACGGAGCAAAAATATAAATTTCTTCTGGAGGAATGTAGCATCAATGCTGAAGTTAAGCATGAAATTGCAGCTATTAAATGTATATGCATCTGGCATGATGTAAGGCCATCCCTGCAGGCTATTCAGAAAATAAACCTTTTGGCAGCGTGGTGCAGTGCCTCTTCACTGGCTTCCTGCTCTGCATGTGCAGCAGTGATGCAAGACAAACCACTGGCTCTGCATGTGCAGCAGTGATGCAAGACAAACCACTGGCCTGATCCAAAATATATAATGAAGCCGTGACGAAATGTCAGATGACATCCATGTGCTTGGGATCGGGACCAAGTACTTTCCCCAGCACCCGCCGGTTTGTGCAAGAGCTGAGACCAGTGGGCGGGTGGCAGCTCCTGTCTCATCCCCCTCTCGCTCTCCCCTTCCCAGCAGAGATACGATCTTCCTGGCTTTAGGGGTAATTCCTCCATGTCTTGATTTTTAATTGCATTTCAGGTGATGTGGCGGTAGTGATAATGGGAGAGAGGACGGATTGCCACTAGCAAAATGCCAAGGTGGTCAGTCGCGTCCCGCCCGGGTTCAATCACAGCAGGTGTGGAAGGGCTCTGTTCGGATTTGGGGCTGCTGAGTTTGATCTAAAAGCGATGGAGGGACTCCCAACACTTTCACAGGCTTAGAGCCAGTCCTTAAGTGAAGCCAGGAATTGCTTACTCGTGTACCCATGTGACAGTGTCACCCCTTCTCAGCTCCCACTGTCCTGTTGTCAGACCTTAGCAAGCAATGGGCCACTCTGCGATGTTTCCATGTATCCAGCTCATCTTCCACCCAGATTCATTTCAGGATTTACCTTCTGCCACTTCCATCGCTATTTCTGCAGATAGTACCAATAAACATTTATTCTTGAGGATCCCGTATCAGTGGTAAATTTGCATTGCTAGACTCTGACAGTCTGTCGTCAGCAAATATTCTGTAGCTGATGCTGTCACCTGGCTGGTGGCATAGACAGAACGTGGCAGAGCAGGGCAAGGGAAGGGTTCACCCTCTGCAGCGCTCCAGCCCCACTCCAGAGGGCTGGTGATGCACTGTAGGGTGATTTTGGCAGACTCCCAGTGCACTTTTCCTGCCCTGAGCACAAATCCTGCTCCCTCCAGGGAAAGTGACCTTGCAGCAGGGACCAGGGCTCCTGTGGCCATGAAGGCCAGGGTACTCATGATAAAGGAACCTGCCCAGGGGATGCTTGGGAGTAGCATTCAGCAAATAGACACCTACCACGAAGAGAGGAGCCGAGAGAATGAGCTAATGGCAGCCTTTTTAGGTTTCCTTTTGTCATTAAAAGAGGCTCTTCTTTTAATGACCAGCGCCCAAATCTTGGGAGAGAGAGGACAAGAGGATTCAGTTTAATGAAAGACACTTAAAAGCAACAGGACTATTGTCATGGGCTTTGGGGATTTAGCTGATTCCTCTACTGAAGGAGGGGGAGACAAAGGCAATTAGCCCGCTGGTCCCACCCTGAGAGCCCCCACTCCCCTCCGAATGCCAAGGCCGTGCATGGGGTGGGCAGCTCTCCATGACAATGAGCCTCCTCCCAGCTTGGGCCAGGCCCGGCCCAGCAGCTGAGCGCAGAGCCTGCTCCCAGGGAGGTCAGGGGAGAAATATCTGTCCCTGGGAGAGAGGCTTGGCCTCCAGGCCTCCAACGTCATCACAGCACAGCTGAGGTTGGCAGGGACATCTGAGTGTCTCTGGCCCAGCCCTGCCCCAGCAGGGACACCCCGAGCAGGGTGCCTAGGCCCATGTCCAGGTGGATTTTGGACATCTGCAAGGAGGAGACCCCACACTTCTCTGGTTCCTGTGCCAGCACTCTGGCACCCGCCCAGCACAGCAGTGCTGCCCGATGGGCAGGGAGAGCTCCTGGGCTCCAGACTGTGCCAGAAAGATGCCACCTCAACTGGGCAGGCACGGCCATGCTTGAAGTGAAACCATGGTGGTGCTGGCTGCAGGCACAGCAGCCCGGTACCTCTGTCCTGCGCTGCCTGTGCCCCCAACACCTCCAGCCAAGGACTGTGGCTCTTCCAGCTACTCACTGCACACACAACCACTAAAATAGGCAGTCCTCACTTGAAAAGAAGACATTTCAAGAGCTGCATTGGATCAGTAACACAGATGCTTGCCGGCTCCTACGTGTGGCACTTCTCCAGCACGGGGTCGTTTAACTTTGCTCAGCGCTGGCCCTATTGATGTGCCAGCAAAGGTTCAGGCAGGCACCACTGCAGGTCTGCACTTGAGCTGCTCCACATTACAAAGGCTTTGCCAGTACAGCTGGATCAGCCCAGACCCCTAGAGGAGACCCAGCTCCTATCAACAAAGGAAACTCTTGTGCCAGCAAAGCTAAACCCCCCACTCCCAGCAAAACCCAGAATATTGCGGGGTAGTGGGAGGGGATTCAAGAGGCAGAACACAGTCATCCGCACTGGGTTTCATCACTCGCCAACTCTTTTGGAAAGGGCTTCAGTTACTGCTACTGGCCATGGACCACGGTTTGCATCTCCTCTGAAGGAGGAGGCTTTTGATTTGTGCTTTCGCTCACTGGGTCCATGAAAGTTTTCCACTACACGTTGTGCCCATACAGAAGGTTTTGTCACCTTTGTTACATCAGTGAGGATGACATCTCCCTGCAATCATTAGGAACAGTTCAAAAGATGTAGTAGCATTCAAGGAAATCCTTGTGGATATCCTTCCCTGGTTCTATTTCTAGCAATGGAAAATCTTCATCAAACTTCTCCAGCTAGTGCCCCACCAGCCCTGCAGATTTCACCTGAGTTTGAACGTGGTGCACCTAAATCCTCTCCTGCTCACTGGTGGGAGGTAGCCCCGTCAGACTCATTCTGATAGCACATGAAAGAAGAGGGACAAAGCTTCATTTTGTGGCTTGACCCAAGAGAGGCAAGATGAGAATCAGGCCTGGCTGACAGAAGCAAGGGTGGGTGATGCCTCAGCTAGAAACAGCTGTGCCAGCTGGAGACTGCAGTTGTCGGGAAAATGTTGACTAAAGAGAGACTCCTTTCACTGTCCTCTTAGAAAATCCTTCCAAAACAGATCTTTTTCCCGATTATTTTTTCTCTGATTGTTAAAGAAGAAAAAAATGGATGTACCTTTTCTTTTTTCTTCTTTTTGGCAGAAATTTCCATCGTGCTGAACTCCCACTCCCCAAACGTTTCCCATTAAAAAGGAGGCTGATGGAATGTTTTTGACCAAATTACCGAGCGCAATATTCACCTAGGTAAGGTGACGAGAATCGGCCCCTCAAGGAATAACTGAAGTGTAATGTAAAACATCAAAGGTGTTTTTTTTTTGTTTTTTTTTTACCTTATACCTGAGCTATCTCTGAATCATATCAAATAATCTTCTCATTTCATAACACCATACAATGCAGGCTAAAAGTGTATGTGATCTGCTTTGTGTACTGCTGAATGGATGATTAAACTGTCTCACCCGAGGGATATTCATCCGGGGCCTGCCCCAAACACAGTGAAGTCAGGGGGAAGACTCCCACTGACTTCAGAGGGCTTTGGAGCAGACCCATAATCAGCCTGGCTCTAATATACTTCAGATGGTGTCTACGAGATTGCCCCAGGACACGTAAAAGGAGCTAAAGATTACACATTTGAAAATTAAATATCGTGGGCTTGATCCTGGCAATTGCCTGCCATAGGGGAGCAGAAGCCATCTCCCCTGTCCTCCTGGGCTCTTAGGATCATTTTCCCTTCTCTGCGCTGCATTGTGTCTGAAGTTTATTGACAAAGCAAAGCTCTCGCCATGCGGCCAGTCCGTGCTTACAATAAACAGAGACAAATCAGGTCAGGATCCATGGCTAAGCTGCCCTGGGACCCTTCAGGTGGTGCTGATTTTATATCTAATTAAGTTGCGGGGCTGAACTGTGCCATTTTCCTCCCAGGCCAGTTCTAAGGGTGGCAGAACTCTTACCTCATCTCTGGTTGTGAGCACAACCAGTGATCCGAAAGCACAGGGTTGGTGCTCAGCTCTGAGTAAGTGGAAGGGATCGAAGCTAATATGTAGCAGAAACAAACCTGGCCCTCCTTAAGCAATGTGAATGATACACAAATGGAGCAAAATTACGTTGAAGGGGACAAATGACATCATTTACATCCATGTAAGGGGTCCCCTGTTCTGGGAAGTGGACATTTGGGAACCAAGCAGGCTTCAAATCAGGTTGAAACCTACCTACAGGTTCAAGTCAGACCAGAGGAGGTGGAGGTGCCTTCTGGTGGTGGGGATGAGCTGGGAACTCCTTGCTTCAGGAGGATGGAAGCAGGATAGGTTTTCAGAAAGGGAACCCAGCAGAGGTTGGGGAGAAAGTGCCTCAGCTACAAAGTACTGGAATTTGGGAACGTATTTTGGATAGGTACTGCTGTATGGCACAGTTTTCCCTACGCAACCACCTTTTGGCACTGTTTGAGACAGGACCAGGACATCTGACAGACTGATCCAACAGAGCTGTTTTACATTCCTGTATTTGTAACAGCGCAGCTGAAAGCATCATTTCAAGTCTCCATTGAATACATGCCAATGCAGAGCGCTGGCCAGTCCTGTCAATCTGGATGAGCCCTGAAGATACTCAGTTTGCTGTAGCAGTTCTCATCGTCGAAAAACAACAACAACAACAAGCTAAATTAGTACAGACGAGGTGCTTTCCTCAGGTGTCTGTTCCTCTCCATCCCCCAGGGAATGTGTTTATTATATTTGAACAAGGAGTTGTATTTGCGAGGAATACGTGAGCAGTGGTAAGCCCAGAGCAATGTTCATGTCACAGATGTCACAGGTCACTTATCATAACTCTGAATGATGTTTCTTTCCAGAGAGCAGTTGCTTGTCAGAGTGTGAAACCACATTCCCTCCCTGGAAAAGTGACAATGCAAAGAAACAAGTAAGACCAAGGAGGTGCTACTGGCACAGGGGGTTGAGGAGCATCATGGAGAAGTGATTTGCTGAAGATGCCATTACAGAGATAGGTATCAAACCCTCATTTCCCAATGCCTCCATCACAAAACTGTCCTCCCCTGATGGGGCAGCCTGAAAGTCTCTGGCACAGCTCCAAAGCCAACCTTGGTGCTGTTAGTGGAAAGCACGATGGATCACAACATTTCTTGCCTAAATCTTCACACAGGGCATCCAGTGGCAGTTAATCTTCTCTCCAAACCTCACAAGTCAACTCAACAGGAACGGGTTCTCTCCCAAGGGATTTCCATAGTGTGTAAGCCCTGTTTTTAACCAGAGGACACTTGGAGATGTGCTGAACCTGCCAGAAATAACAGCAGTAGCGCATCGCTGGAGTGACCAGAAACACATGATTTATTCTGAGCACCCTGATCTAGCAATAGATGTTCCTGTTCATTGCAGGGGAGTTAGACCAGATGGCCTTTAAGGGTCCCTTCCAACTCAAATGATTCTCTGATTCTATTGCCACCATTTCAATCTGCTCAGGTTTTATAGTAGCAATGCTTGGTTTCATGGAAGCAGGAAGGATGCTGAAGCAGGAGGACTTCTGCCTCCGAGCAGCTGCTAGGAAGTATTGTTTCCAACAAGTCTGGGAAAACACATGGCTTTGCAGCAGAGGAATTGTCCCAGAGACTCCTCTGACTGCACAGAGTCTATTTGCTTTGCTTGTTGCAGGACTCAGACACCTTGCTCACATTCAGACACCCACCTCAAGACACGTACTCTTACCAGCAAGCTGCATCCTGCCCTCCCTGCCCACCTGCACGCCTGGCTGTCAGATCCCCACCAAAACTCCACTTTCTGCTAAAGATGGGATTGGTTTCACCAGCTTCAGGTGTTTCCAGTGCAGACATCTCTGTAGGAGCCAGTCGCCCTTGTCTCTCTTTTGAACTGAAGCAGAGAAATCTCTGCAATGCACCTGGTTTGTTCTTTGAGGTCTACTTCAGGAATGGATGAACTGGTCCCTACATCCCCAAGGGCTCTCCTAAGCAGTGAGTCCTTCCAGTTGTGTTTCACTGAAAGGACAGAAATTTATCTTATGACTGATGCAGGCTTTCCACCAGCATTGCTGCTTGTACTCCATCACCTTCAGCCCTAGCAGGCAAAGGGAAAATCTCCCTTCTCCTGTTCCAGTGGCCAGCAGACACAGAGAGTCCTCTGTGTTTTCCATCCTCTCCTCAATATTTTCAGCCCCAAAACTATCCTTTCACATCATGTTTCCAACATCCCACTGGTCTAGAAAAATCAGGACTGGGCACCCCGGTGATATGTTACACCAAATCACATTCAGACTTGAATCCTTTCCAGGTTTATAAAGATTTTCCAAAGTTTGACTACGCTTCCAATTGTCCCACCACCAGTATTGAAATGTACTCTGTGTTAATCTCAATTTTTTTCTTTCTTTTTTTTTTTTTTTTTTTTTTTTTTTTATCTTTCCACAATCTTTTCAAGTTTTTCTGCACTCAGGCAGTACATCCAAATAGGTCCATTAGTGCAGAGCCAAGTTTGCTTTTTCAGCTCCAAACATTAAAGCACTGCTGGATAGTTACCTTTCCCCTCCCCTTCCCCTCTTCTCCTTCCTGTTCTCTGCCATAGTGCAAGTACTCATGCTCTGCTCCTCTGCACGTTCCCCTTTCTTGTGTAGGCTGAAACTGCTGGAGGTAGAGGTGTGGCAGTGATGTTTGATCTTATTTCACATTAAAACTCTTTCACTGAGGGCTGATCCCCCCACCCCACGCACACCTTCATCTTGAAGAGCATCCCACTCGATCCGTGCTCCTGCGGCAATGAGCAGGCAGGGTAAGGTAATACCCGTTGGAAGCAGGGCAGGCAGGATCGAGCCTCGAGCGAGCTGCCATCCCCGCAGGCTGCAAAATCTGTAGCCTCCTCCAAAATAAAGACGAACGTGATGACATCGCTTTTAGAGAGTTCATGCAGTTCATGTCTCAAAGCACATTCTGGCTCCGCAGTGGTAAAGCCTCACCAGGGCATGAATTTCTCTGTGCCTCCCTCAGAGGGGTATCTCAGCACTGCTCATGTTGTCCCTACTTCATTGTGACGAGGGCAGATTTAGGCACTTACAAGCATCCTTGTCTGTAGCCTTTTGAATTCCCAAATGAGAATGAATGGGAATTATGCAGTGTACAATTATATAAAATAGTGGTAACTGGAGAAGGTGTGTGTTAGGTCCTGATGAAGATGGATTTGGTACAAGAGCTGGCAGAGAGGCAGCAGGATTGTCCCTGATGCTCTTGTCATTTAAGCAAGTCCTTCCTTTCTGCCACTGTTGAGCTTTCACAGAATCACAGAATTGCAGGGATTGGAAGGGACCTCGAGAGATCGAGTCCAACCCCCCTGCCAGAGCAGGTTCCCTACATCAGGTTGCACAGGTAGGCATCCAGGCGGGTCTTGAATATCTCCAGGGAAGGAGACTCCACAACCTCCCTGGGCAGCCTGTTCCAGTGAACATTCTGCATTACAAATGCAGAATAATTTCCTCCCAAAATGTTTTGAATGTCCATCCTCACATGGAAGCAGCTCTTCAGACTTGCTTTCTGCTGCCCACTTCAGCACCTGGGAAGCACATGGACATTTTCCTGTCTGGAACTCTCAGGTCCAGGAGCTCATAGGTATCCCATCCTACCCAGGCACAGAATCACAGAATAATTAAAAGGTGGAAAAGACCTCTAAGATCATCTAGTCCAACTGTCTGCCCATCCCCACCATGCCCACTAAACCACAACTCTCAATGCCACGTCTCCACGTTTCTTGAATACCTCCAGGGATGGTAACTCCACCACTTCCCTGGGCAGCCTGTGCCAATGCCTGACCACTCCCGAGAAGAAATTTTTCCTAATTGTTCCTAAATTTTTCCTAATCGTTCCTGAATTTTTCCTAATCTCCAACGCGAATCTCTCCTGGTGCAACTTGAGGCCATTGCCTCTTGTCCAAATCTCTTGCATTCAGGCCACCCATGGGACTTCCTGGCAGTGCTTCCATGATAAGAGAAGAGAGCAGCTCAGAGAACAGGCTTGGAGCAATATGGAGCCCCAATTTATCCCTGTATTGGGGACAGAGTTCAAGTCAAATAATAGCCAAATAGCAAATAAAATCCGCTCTGTGCAGGCTCACTTTAACAGCAGGTAAAGTTACGTCTGTCCTCAAGTCATAAGAGCTCACCAAAGCCCAGCTGAGCATGGATGTGGGAGCTGGAGAAACCAGTCCTGTGGTGCCATCAAGCTTTTCTTGGAGAAGATGCACCGTGGAGGCCTCCTCCATGGTGTTTCATGGGTCATGCACTGGCCATTGGAGAAACCTGTGGCTCCTGTACCACAGGTACCATCACTGCCATTGGTGAACACCAAGAGATCGGTGGTTCTTCTTCAGGCTGGCCTTCCCCATTGAGTTCAACTGGGATACTTGGATCCAAGTCATGGGCAGCTGTGAAAAAAAAAAATCAGAAAAGATCAACAAAAGGGCTGAGAGTGAGTGACAGACAGAGCAAACACCGCAGACAAGCCAGAAACGTGAGCAATGCCTGCAGGTATGAAGGGTTGAAGGACAGGTAGAAATGCAGAGGATTGCATTAGTGGGTGTGGAACTAAATGCAATCAGCTGAAATGCTTCATGCATTGCAAGCTGCACCAGAGGAGGATGCCGCCAACATGGAGAGCTCCTGGGAGACAAAGATGCCATGAAGCTCACCAACTGAGCCATTTCAGGCTGCACAGCACAGAACAGCAGGCACTAAAGCCAGTACAGGTCCATGATGCCTAGTGAGTTCTTAGGTTACTCCCTAGCTTCTCCATCTCCAATATTTATGATAATCTTAGAGTAACATTGGCCAGAGATTCCATATTGTGAGAACATGAGAGGTTTCTGAGGAACTGTGACTTCCATAACCATTCCACTGTTTCCAAATGACCTAATCTTGAAGGCACTCGATATCGCCTCAGTGACAAACCACTGCTTGAGATTTTTGTGAACAGCCTGCAATGCATCTCCAGCCACTTCCTGAGGATGTGTAGCTGGGAAGATGCACTGCCTTTATTTCACCCTCTTCTGCTGCATTCACATAGAGCGCAGGAGCATGTGTCAGAGTTTCTGGAGGGATCTGTGTAAGATGATGGGTTCAACATTTTTTTGTGAATATGGCATTATTCAGGGACTTTTTTCCTCTTGATGACTCAGATGGGCTTAGTCTGCCTGTCCAATGCTGGATGTCAAAGGAGAAGGCACCTTCCTCCTGAAATATGGCATGGAGCTCAGATGTCCCACTTGAAGGCACACAGCCTGATCTTTGGCCATCTGCAGCAAGAGGTGGGAGTCTTTTTCCTCAGTGCGTTGCTAGTTCCCTGGATGTCTCCTGGAGGCCCTCCAGACAACCCCAAAGCTTCATGCTGACTACAGGATTTGATTTGAATACACTTCTTGCAAGAGATCTTTTAGAAAAAGTAAATTTCTCAGCAGACCTTCAAAGCACTGCTGCTGTCTGAAGGAGCTTGCTCTGGCTGGCCAACAATGCTGTGCTTTCACGTCCCAGTGGCTTGGACTTGGGGCCTGCTGTAGATGCCTGCCAGCCCAGGAAGGCTGCGCATATGAAAAACAACCAAAAGAAGGACTCAGCACCCTGAGATCCCCAGAGGTAGGATGGATTTGGAAGTTTGCCTTGCTGGGTTGAGAACTAAGTCCAGCTCCTGTTTGCTATCTATTCCTTTACAAGAAGGAGGATTTCAGTCCTCCTCCCTATCCCCAAGCCTATTTTCATTTGGAGTATTCTTTTGAGTATAGAAATGCCCAATACCCTTTTGAAGTCTCCTAAGCTCTGGACAAGAGTGATGTCTAATAGAGCAAGTGATTAGCTTGTGTTGAACAACTGTTTGTGGGTACCACCAATACTGGACACCTCCAAAATGCTCTTGTGGTGGTTAGAAGCAGAGGCTCCTGGTTTGGTTTATCTTCTACTGAAATGGCTGTCTGTCTGCAACCACAAGAGGAGAGAGTTCATTAGAGGAGCCACTGCTGCCTCAAGACTCTATCTGAGCACAACTGAGATTCATCTTGGGCATTTCTTTTTGGTGGATCACCTCAAGGGTGGCTCTGAATATACATATTCTATACATATCCTTACTGTGGTATATCCTGGCTATCTCTGGCTCCAAGGTCATGGCAAGGTGGTGGCATGGTGCCCTCAACATCCGGAATGGCTTGTGGCTGGATAATGTCTGGCCACTCTCAATTTACAGGGATTTGTGACATGACCTGGACTTAACCTGAACATGCGCCGTGATGGCTGGGTACCCACATCTTCCCCTGCTCCCATGTCCTACCGCCGTAAACACGGATAATCCCTGGCTCACGCTCACTTGGTCCTTCTGAAAGCACCTCATGGGCTTGAATTTAAGCTCTGCTTTATGACCAAGGGAGCACAATCCTTGCAAAGCCCCAGTAATCATAATACGTGCAGGCAGAATTGATACATGTGGGCTTTTTCTATCACTCAATTAAATGGTTAGTTTATGCAACATGCCGTCTTTTTGAATCAAAGCTGGGTCACTGTTAGGCTGAGGTAACATTAATTATTTTTCCGCTTGTCGGATCCCATGAAAAGGATGTGAAAATGGCCTGTTTATGAAAGAGTGCGGGCAAAGGCTGTGAGCTGATTATGTCAAACATATTCAAAGCTTCCTCTGCAAAAGGGATTGTGATCAACAAAGCATAGCCCACACCTGCACCCATTTCACAATGAAAGCTGTGAGGGCCACGAAGCTACTGGGGAAAGAGAGGTTGCATTAACCCTTTTGGGAAGCAGGGACCTTTCCACTGTAAGATCTGCACAACGCAAAGTTGCTTTTCTCTTTCCCTCAAGTGACTCCCAAGAACATCATCCCATGAGGAAACAACTTATTTCCCATCTGATTTTCTTCATGCTTAGGCTTTTTTAAGCTGAGTGAAGAACGTAAGAATGTCCCATTTCATTCTGGCCCTTGCTGATCGCAAAGGAGGTTGCAGAAAGGACCTAAGTGTGCTGGAAGAACAGAAGAGCAGTGCAAGGTCAGACCCCAGACCCAAAAGAAGTTTTGTTCAGGCTGATCCTGGCACCCTGAGGGCAAGTGCCTACTCACATGGAGCATGCTGCTGGAGCCAGGCCATCTCCTTAACAACAATCAACAATATAACCTGCCCCATTTTCTTCCAACCCTGTTGAGTTTATGACAACTCAAACAAGATGGTCTGAGTTCAGCATTGAGTTTGGTTGGATGGGGAGGTTGGACTGGAGATGTGCTGTGGTCTCTTCCAACCAGCTAATGTTGTGATAAGAGCGTTCATAGCCTCATCACTGAGGGCAGTCTTGCATCTGCTGATCACTGAGGGAACATGAGATAGAGGAAAGCATCACCACCCCTTCCTGCAGCCTTAGCATTTGTCATTCCTGCCGGCAGGAGATGGAGATCGAATTTGGGTAGCAGCACTAAGGGAAAGGAAGTTACATCACACACGATGTCCCTTGCCAGCCTGCAGTGAACCCCAGCCAGCCCACGGTACAAGCTCTAAGGATTAAATAGGAGCACTCACCTGCAGCATCCTAGGAAACATACCCGAACCCCAACATCTGCCCCCAAATCCTCCCTGTCAGAATGCTTTTATTAGGAGAAGGCTCTACCTGTGCTCATCCAGAGTCACAACCCAGTCCTCATGCAACACTCATTATTTAATTATTGGGGGGGGAAAGAAAAGACAAAAAAGTATATTAAATTATTTAACCAGGAACAGCTGCAGTAGGTGCCTGGGATGAACCATGCCCCCCACGAGAGCAGGTAGGCACCTCCCTGGCCCAGTAAGAGCTCAGCAGCTGGTGCTGACATGATTGGTCCCACATGGTTCAAACTCAGCCCTTTTGCATTGTGAGCCTAATAATCTGAGATTAGAGAGCTTTCTCTTTAAAACAGGATGGAAATGGAGATCCCATAGTGCTTTGGATATCTAATCTGGAGAGAGTTCAAGGGCTTTTTTTTCTGCTCCTTTCTCAGCTGGGGCAGATGGAAGTCTGTGAAGAGACAGTCCTGCATGCAGGAAAATGAGTCTGATGTCACTTCAAAACAGACCTGTAAAATTGTATTAAATCACTGTGTGGGTGCTTTGTCCAACTACAAAGTTATTTATTGTCTGTGAATTGCAGAGTAAGTTAAGGTATTTCAAATCCCCATCGCTTTGCTTCCCAATTAGAGGGGCCTCATCAGAGGACACTGAACATGGTCAAGGACTGGGTTGCTCTGTTAGCTAGTGTGGATGAACTCTTCATTGCCAGATGAATCTTGTGAGAAACCCCTGAAGTCAACCATTGCATGAGGGAGGTAAGATCCATCACAGGACAAAATAACGCTAAAACTTCAGGTTTATGTTTTCTGCTGTGAAACAGCTTTCTATTTCTGGTTCCTGTGTCAAGTCAATATTGTTTTATGGGAAGACCTAGGACAATCCTTTAATTTGGCAAAATTCTGCTGATTAATATAAGAATTTTGCCCCAATAAAAGTACTATAGACTAATTGCATTTGCTCTAATTAACAATCCAGAGGGGAGGTCTAGAAATGCCCTGCTCAGCATCACATAGTATAAAAACAGATGAAGGAACATCTCCATCTGACTCTTTTCAAGGCTGAAGTTTTCTATGATTTGTTGTATAGCATGACAGCAAAACCTGCACTTCTAGAAAGCACTGAGACACCTTCAGAATGATTTTCTCGTGTATATTTAAAACAACGTTGGAATAGTTCTCAGAGTATGGAACAGATGTTATTACACGTTGCAATAAACCTCTAAAAACTTGGTATCTTAGAGTGTCCCGGTTGGCTTTCGGAGTCTTTGAAGATGAAATGCTATAAAAAGCATTGGGTAAGTGCTTTGACTGGGTTGTAGTCTTTGCTCAGGTTGTAATCTCATCTCTGGGCTGCGTTAATTGGAAATGGGTAAGAAAGTAGGGCATGTTACAAAGCGGTGTCAGCGACTCCGGGTAAGTCAGTGAGTAGGTCATTTTCCATTATCAAATGCTCTAAAAGATACTTTAAACCTGTTTGGAAATAAACAATCCCACAAAGCCCCCAAATACCTAATCTATTAATCCTCATAATTAGCATGGTGCAGGAAAAAGGAAGTTTGGTAAACATAAACTCAACAAAGGAACTATTCTCGAATAATATGAACAGCAGTTGTTGGAATAATTTTATTCTTTCAAAAATCATACTTTTTCCTGCTGATAATTTAAATCTCTTTCTTAAAAAGTTTAAAATATGTACAATTTTTTAAAAGGAATAGGGAATGAGAACACCTTAGTTTAGCAAATGTTGAGCGCTCTTCTGATAGCACATTATTAATATCATAAATGATGGAGATTATAATTATCTATAAATACAGTAGATATCTCAACTGCATTTGGAGGGGGCATTGCAGAAGTCAGACTATGACTTTCTGCACAGTAGTTGGTTTGGTCATAAGTACATCCCTTCAGAAAAAAGGAATTTCCTACGTGCAGAAGGTCTTATCAACTGTTTATTTCTAAAACTGGAATTAAAAGCCAAAATGCCATCAATTTTTCTTGAAAATAACACTCCAGAAAACGTTTGTAAGTTGGAAGTATCAAGATGTGAATTTATTCTCAACATCTTGTTCCAAAATCTCAATGCTCCAAATAGTAATTCATGAAAAAAAAGTTCTTTTCACCTTAGAATTAAATCAAAATTGAACTGTGCAGATTGGATCAGACATCATTGCAAAGCTACTAACACAACTTCTTGGGCTATCCCCTGATACACCTGGTGGTCTCAATTTTTCTGAAGAATATTCCTGCCCCTGGAGTTCCTGCAGAGGTGCAGCATGCTTAGGGACTGAAGGGGTGAGGCTCATCTGATCAGAGGAGAGGTGGGTGTCTGCCCCACCAGCTCCTCCATTTAAGCTAGCCCCCAGGCTTCTGTTCTCATCACAGGAGAGGAACAGGATATCTCAGAGCCTGACTTCATTGCTCTTTGATTCAGCATCTACATCTGGCTGATGAAACATGCCCTCCTTCACTTTGATGACTGCAGAGATATAAGGGTAAGGGTGGACAGCTCAGAAGTAGACATCTACCATATAGACATCTGCAATATCTGTCTATTCACAACTGATTTGGTTATTCCTCTTCCCTTTCCTTGGAAAACGACTGAAACACCAGCCTACATGCAAGCCTAGGCCAGGAAGAGGAAAGCTCTTCAGAAACTGTTCATCATGTTTCCCCACTTTGACACCTGGGACATCAGCACTGTGAGCTGCCCTTCCTCAAGCTTTTTTCTCCTTTCAACACGGAACTGAAGTGACACTTCAAACCCTTAACAGGAAATATGTGAACTCTGGAATGCATATAGCTCAGCCTAGAGTAGAGGAAGAATCCAGGTAAATGCTACAGGGGGCAACAATAGCATACCTTTTAATGGACTTGACACACATACCCTGCCTTATTCATCCCCATCTGCATTGGACATCCTTGAGGAAGACTGAACACTCACACCTCCGTTCAGAAAGCCCAGTTATGTTACCCAGGTTACATTCAGAAACCCTGTCCTCAGTCTAGGAGTGGACCTCTCTGACATCCCAGAACAACGGTGAAATAGGAATGGAGTCCCACAGCATATGCAGATTGTTCAGTGACCAAGACAGTGTGAACATCTCTGAGAAAATGAAAGAGAAGGGAGGATAATTATCCCTAACTCTTGGGCATCCCCGCTGTCCTCCTCACCAATGTTGTGTTTTAGCACAATGTGGGTTTTTTGAGTTGAATCCCAGGCAGGTAGTAAATGGAGTCAAAAAGTGCTTGCTTATCTTTGGATTTCAGCCTGGAGGTGTATCTTCTCCACCTTATTTGTTTTTCTCCTTTTTCCACAGCTTTCTCCAGCCTCTCGAATGGCAGATGTAGTTTCCATTCAAAGGAAATGTCAGCAGGTCATTTAACGACTTTCCCTCTCCTCAAAGAGTTTGACTCTTAATTATACATAGAAAGATACACAAGAGATTATAACGAGGAATAGCAGGCAGCCAAAACCAAACTAATTTATTTATAGCATGTGACATATGGCAACATAAGACAAGATCTCTGGCTTATGGGCATTTTGGCAAGATGCAGGCTGGATCCTATGGCAACGCCTTGTGTTTGCACCGCTTCCATTTCTGCTGCTCTGTCCTTTCTTTTCTTTCATGTCTCATCTGTAAGTCTTCAAAGAGGGGACCTCAACCTTCCTTGGCTAGTTTTGACATAGACATTGCTTAGACATGTGCCCACAGGTAAGAACCATTTGGCTTCAAGCTGTTCAGGAGATACAATACCTTAGAAAATGTTTTTGCCCAGAGTGTAAATGGAGACTGTGGTGCTCACCTCTTTTATCCACCTCAAAGTGTAATGTAAGGGACGGATAATGTTTTAAAGTGCCATCTAATCATTGAGTTTTTTTCTCATCACTAGGAAAAGAAAAGGATAAGAGCAGTCAGTTTGGCTCAGATCACTCCTCTACCTCCAACATGTCCAAGACGCTTGCCTTTACCTTTATGCAGCCTTCACTTGCTTCCCACTGAGCTGAAATAATAATAAATGATTGATTATTCCTTTAACTGCCATTTCCTTACTTTCTTCATCCTCATCTCCAGAGAAATGAGTTGTCATGTAAGGCAGAAGGCGTTTGATATCACTAGGAAGAACAGCTCTCAGTCAAAGGTAGTAGGGCAAACCCTGCTTCCTACTAACAGGAAGGGGGTGGAAATTTCCATGAGGCTTGTGCTCCCGAATCCCATCAGTCTTGTCTGAAAACCTTCTTTTTTTTATTCCAGGGTCTCGACACAATTGCCTTTTTATGCATCTTTCTGCCTTTGATGACTACTGCCAGGTTATTTTTCTTATCTGACTTAGGAAAGATCTAACAGGATCAGTTAGCTAGCTCCAGGGTAGGTTCTTTGAAAAGCAATCATTTAACAGGGCTTTCTTTTACCTGTTCTTGGGGTTCTCCAAACTTTCTGGTTTATCTAGCTCTCTGAAACACAGCGCTGCCCTCAGCGATGCATGGGCCTGGTTGAGGGAGCCTGGTTGAGGTGCTGGCGCACCAGAGGGGCCACGAATCTGCTGATCCTCACCATGGAAAGCAGCTCTAAACACAGATGAGGGAAAATTTCTGTGTGAAGGAGGGGTGTCTGTGATGCTGGAAGTTAGCAGCAGTGGGCTAAACACTGAGATAACTTGATCTAAAAGCTGTGGTTGCTCAATGTATTTCTCAGCCCTCCTCCCAGCTCTCTGTCATAGTGAAGGGAGAATTGGCCTCAGCTCAGCCAGAGCTGAATGCCAACAGATGCTCAAATAAGCTGGCATAAATTGGTCTCGGAGCTCCATGGTTGACTGGGATGGAGAGAAGATGAGTTACCATCTGATATGGGTGACCACAAACCAAGACTCCATGTTGAGCATGTGACTGGGGCCCTTCCAGGAGGAGCAGAGAGACTTGAGTTCACAAGCTAATGGTGGGCACCTGGGTCTCCTGCGTGGGAAATGTCATTGCATGGGACATGCTGGCTGGCGACTGGTCTAGCTGGAGAAGCTGTGATGTGAAGGCGGTGTTTTGTAGCACTGTCACAGAGTGGCTCATGAAGGGTTTGCATGCTTGAGCAGACCTGAGCAATTCACAGTCAGAGCTATCAAAGCAATGACCCAGTGACTTTAACATGCTGTCTAAAATCATATTCAGAAACTTTATCCCAAAATTTTAATGCTCCATTGTATCGTTACAAACAGGCCCATGGTGATGTTATACATTTATGCATCACCTTCCACACCAGAGACTCCCAGTGAGGAGGTCTTGAGTGAATTCATGGAATTAATGGCATTATGTAAAGTGTATGTACAGGTACACAGTGATTAGATGAAGTCAAATCCCAGTCTCCTTCCAAAGCTGGATACATTTTAATGAGAGGGGATAAGATTTCACTAACTTTGGACACAAGTTTAGATTCATGCAATTTGTTGTCAAAGTCTGAGCTAGTACTTTCCCTGTAGCCCCACTAAAGGGGAGACGGGGGTACCCTATCCACCCCAGAAATGTTTTGCACATTTCAGGGACCCCTGCTCTTCTCCCCAGTCCTTAGAGGAAACCGAAGAAACTGGTTCACAGCAGAGCCCCGACCTGCAGATGGCTGAAGGTGGAAAAGGTAAATCCTGCTCTTGTGCTCAGACACAGGCAGCCCTACTGACATGAAACTTCACATGTTCATAGAGACTTCTAGCCAGACTATTCAAGATCTTCACAAGCTTTTCTTTTTCTCCTGTTTTCTTCTTCTTTCTTTCTTTTTTTTTTTCCTTTTTGCCATCAACCAAAAGGCAAATATATTAACATCTTTGAAAATATGTCACTGCCTCATTTCTGTTCAAGCACCTAATTCACCTTGAGGTCAATTTCTATTGGGATTTAAGAACTTAAATGCCTGTTCTGCACTTGCTTATGGTAATGTAAGAGGCCTGTGGCCGAAGAGAAGAAAGATTCACAAGAATATCCTTCCTCTCAGCTTCTGCACAGTCTGTTCTAGGGTTGGACAGGTTCACATGAGAGGTGGAAGCAGCACTGAAGGTGAACAAGAAGGGCAATGAAGCTGGTGAAGGATCTGGAGCACAGTGCTAAGGGGAGTGGCTGAGGGAACTGGGATTGTTCAGTCTGGAGAAGAAAAGGCTCAGGGGAGACCTTATTGCTCTCTACAACTCCCTGAAAGGAGGCTGTGGTGAGGTGGGGGTTGGCCTCTCTTCCCAGATAATTAGCAATAGGACAAGAGGTAATGATCTCAAGTTGCACCAGGGTTGGTTGGATATTAGGAAAAACTTCTCAGAAAGAGTAGTCAGGCACAGGCACAGGCTGCCCAGGGAAGTGGTGGAGTCACCGCTCCTGGAGGCGTTCAAGAAATGTGGAGATGTGGCACTGAGGGACATGGCTCAGTGTGCATGGTGGTGGTGGGTTGACAGTTGGACTTAATGATCTTTGAGCTCTTTTTCAACCTTAATGATTCTATGAGTCCAGTCTGTCACATCTCATGACCTGGTTTCATTACTGTGAGGAGGCAGTAACAGGGTATTTAAAGTCTTTCAGTGTCAGATGATGTGATAAAGCTGACTGCCTCCAGGCACCGTGGCACAAAGAACGTTACAGGTGACAGTGGTAGATGGAAAAATGAAGTTGAGTGAAAGATGTGCCCTTTAGAGTATGTACTGGAAAAAAAATCAGATGAGTAACCTGAACTCCTCAATGGAAACCCTACTTACCCTGGGAAACACAGACCAAAGTCTCAAGACAGACTTGTGGCAGGTCCATAGTTACAATCTAAATAATATATTTAACAATATAATAATAATTTTCTGTAACCAGCCTGGAGCAGACAAGGAACACACTGGGGTTAGGGGTGAGGGAGCAATATCTCTACTCCAGAATATACCACTGTGGTGGGTCTTTGTGAATAGAAAAGAGATTTTTGTGTCCTTGTGCTGCTCCCAGACCCAACCCCTCTGACCCACCCATCTTACCAAAGGACTCCTGGCTGTTGATGTCTTCTTGCTCTCACACTGCTCTGCTTGGCACACAGCTCTGAAGGGCTGAAAACCAATTGCCTGCAGTGCCTCTAGGCCTCTGCTCAGAAGATACTAATGGTGGTTAGCTTAGCACCCTCACACATTCGATACCTGTCTGCTGAATGAGCCTTGACTGTGCCCAAAAGAGTCGGAATCCAAACCAGGTCGATGGACAAGATCATCCCAAGAAGGTGGAGAGGTGCTCCAGTGCCAGGGGGTGGCTGGAAAGCTCTTTGTGGCATGTGTGGGTCCAGAGAGGAGAAAGGGAGGTGTATGGGGAGAGAAAGGCCATGGGAACAGCGCGGGGCAAGGCTCAAAGCGACAGGGCTGCCTGTCTGCTGGCTAGGTGCCTGCCATTCGTCCTGATGGGAGCTGGTGATACAGCAAAGCTCTTTCTCTCTTTTGTGTTATTCAGACAGATACAGTGTGTCTTTGGTTGCCATATACAATTAATTTCAGATCTGATGCCAGAGGATATTCGATACAAGATCTAAACAACCATATGTGTAAATTCATAGTGCTGTCTGTGCTGGAACATGTTGTATGACTTTGAATCTTACTGCAGGTTAGTGCCATCAGATATAGCTTAACAAAATCAAATGCAACACACCCAGCTAAAGAAAAGATGTGACATCTTTGCTGTAAAGCTAAAAGAAAGCTATCCAAGTGGGAACAAATCACAATTTGGCAAAGCCTCAATCAGCTCGGCGGAAGCTCAGCATGTGTAGTACACAAGTACTCCAGCACCCAGCCCAATTCAGAGTAGATGGACAGAATTCCCAGAGTAGAAAAAGAAAGGAGGCTTTGGCAGTAAGGCACTTGAGATAACATTATTCTTGATCTTGCCTGAGATTCACCCTCTGCTTGGAGGCTGGGAACACCTCTCCTGTATCCATCAGTCTACCTAATGAGGCTCCTGCCTCCAGCTCTGCGGTGTCTCCCTTCCTTCACAGGGGGTAGCACTGCAATTCTCATTCTGTAAAACTTTTTCTTCATAGGGCATTCATGGGGCAACTTGCAGATAATGTGCTCACAGGGAGGGCTGCCTGCTGTCAGATGGGAGAGCTCTTATGTTCCCTGTGCACACTTACCCCAGATATCTGGGATGGACTCTGCATCCATGGTGATGAGCAAATTCTCTCGCAATTGAAGATGTTGGAACCCTAACATGTTTCAGTACACACAGCCATCCCAGTGTCTCCTCATAGTTATTTCTGCGTTCCCTGTGTGTATTTGGCCATTGATGGAGGGATAAGTTTCTGTAGATTAAATACTGAAATCTGCTCATGAAGAAATGAGGGTAGTCAAAATGCCCTATGATTTCCAGATCACTTCAATTTCCTTCCTCTGCTTTTCCAAGCATACTTTCAACTGTTTGCCCATCCCATAATGGGAGGTAGCATAGTCCCTGCAAAAACCCAGTGGCGTGTGATGGAGCAGGTGCCTTCAAAATGATTCTATTCTATTCTACCAAATGATCATTTGATGCACAGGACATGAAAATACGGAGGAGAGATGCTGAAACATGCCCAGTGGATGTGAGCACACAGCCGATGCTGTGCGGTATTTTGGTGACCTTAATAAAGGCTCAGGACTTCCTGTCAGTCATTGACATGGAGAAACCTGTGGACATATGCCATGCCTGGCCCTACAAAATTAACTCAATTGGTTGTGATCCTGCCACACCTGAACAGCCTGCAACGTTTTTTTGGAGATAAACTACAGAATCATCTCTTCCATTACAGTGGAGAATGGAATTTCTAGCATTGGGTTTCACGCTGGGATGTTCAGGAGATTCATCTCACCATCAGTGTGGATTTCTGGGTTATGATAGAGCATTAGCCATGTCGCAGCATCCCTTAGAATTTGTGTGGGAATGTTATTGCAAAATGAAAGCTGTCAGTGAGGCCACTGTAGAGATGGATGAACATAGGAAGGGTGGCCATGATGTGATGAAAAATATGTGTTGCTACAAGTGATCAGATGGTTTGACATCTTTTACTGCATGAGCAGCTCTCCAAAGCCCCCAGCCACCTTCTCAATTCACAGGCATTTCTTTTTGTTAGGTAAATGAGAGTTTGACTGTTCCTCTGCTGCTTCACCATTACGGGAACTTTCACACCCAGAGCAATTTTGTGGTCAGAGCACTGGGCTAGTAAGCAGAAAATTAAGTTAAGTCGTGGCTTTGGAATAGATGCCTACATGCCTATGAGTCAACTCCCCGTTTAGAAAACGAAGATATTGATACTTTCTTATTTCTGTTGATTATCTTCTGTTCTTATCCCTGAGGGCCAATGTAAGGACAGTCTCTGGTTCCAAACAGAGCCATCACAGGGGGAGATCTGATTTTGCTCAGACCCCATGGCCACAGCTGTACCCCCTCCCTCCTCCTGCACAGCAGGTAGGTTCCTCTGCTGCCTGATGATGGTTGCTCCTTCACTGAGATGTGGTCCAAAGATTCTGAGACAGCATTTTGTCGCTGGGAGGTTACTGCCCACAACTGATGCTCCTGCTGAGAGCCAGAGCTTCTCACCAGGCCAGAAATATAATTTTATTGGTTAAAATACATAGGGTTTGTAAAAATGTATTATTTGTTCAGTGCTAGGCACAAAGCAAAGACAAGGGACTTTCACACTGTAGGTGTCTGGTCACAAATGAAAGATTTTTCTGTACAAGAGAGGATCTTGTGCACATTCAACACACAAAAGGGACTTCTGACAGCTCCCCTTGAGAAGTGTATAGCCTCCCTTCCCAAGAAGTTCACTGGGACAGTAAGATGACCGCCTATGATTTTAGTAAACCCTGTGGATATTATTTTGCATGCAGCTTGGCAAATGTTGAAAGAATTAGCCTGCCCATCCTGCTCCTTACAATTTTGTTAATGATTTGGTACAAAACACACGTGCAGGACAGAGGGAAAATCAACGTGGAGAGCTGAGTAAAATGCAGTAAAATGCAGGTAACATATAGCTATGGATAAATAGCTGTTGTGGTGTCTAAGGACTTGCAGAGAACACACTCCTTATTCAAAAGCTCCTTATTTCCACCTTCAACTGACCCCACTGGTCATCTGCTGATTGTTGCAGCTTTCACAGGTAACAGAGTAGTAAATCTCAACTCCGGGAGGTGGCATCTGAAGACACCACCATGTCCTTCCCATCTGTGTTGTCTACAGGGGAAAGCTCTAATTACAAACCTGAGTCCAGACACAGAGGAACTCACCCCTGGATATCAGAGCCTGAAAGATCTTTGGGCAAAGTCAGCATTTCCTTTGAAAATAAATAGACTTGGAAAATAAAAAAGGAATCTTCAGTCTTATGAAATTGTGAAAATCAATATAATCCTACTGTTCAACAGACCTTCAGCATACATGTGTACTCAGTCCTGTGCCATGGACGTGTGTTTGCATATTCTCTCATTTTCAGACTCTTTTTTTCCTGGTGGTGATGATGTAGTACTAAGTGAAAATTCTGTTTTCCAACACATTCATTATTGTTCTAAAAAGAATTTTCATTTAGCCATCCTCGAGATGATGCAGGCTTCATTCACAACAGATATGTAAACACATTTTTGGTTGCATGACTCACCGCTGAACTTTTAACTGTATATATTTTTAATCATGATTGTGTCAAGATTAGAGACAAATTATACAGTATTTCTTCTGTTCTTTGGGGTATCGGTAATTCTGACAATCATTTACATATCTACATTCACTATATTTCTACATGCAGACTGAATGCTGTAGGACTTAGATATGTATCATGTAGCATCTCTGGTGAACTGCACATTTTTGAAACCCCTAATGAGGGTACGTGGAGATCAGTGATTACTAGCTACTAAAAACCTCAGGTTTTTTGAAGTTATATACACTAGAATTCCACAGGCTGTTCAATGACTGTGTATATGTGCTGCTGCCACAGCAAGGACAGTTTGACAGCAAATAACAGTTCTTATTAAAATATTATAACTTGGTATCCCTGTCCAAAAACTATTTTCCTCTTCTCAAATGGATCTTCAGAGTCCAAATGCTGTGATGAATGCTATTAGGAAGACGACATTACAATTCTGCTGCTACTTCTGTTGCCATTGACGGTACTTGAGGGCACGTGGACCAAACATGGATGGACTTCTCTGACAATAAACACAGGACACTTACCAAGTAACAGGCAGAATCTGCTCCACGTCAGAAATTGTTATGTGTGGAAGGCAGTGGCGGCAGTAACTGCTTGTGATCACATCTGCTGGGTGGGTAGCACGGAGCTGTGCTTCGTGCAGTGCAGTTCTCAACATCCCCATGGAGGGGGACTCCTCTTGGGGGCTGATTTTGTAACAGAGAAGATTGGTAACCTCCTCTCTGTTGAGAGCTTAAACTATTTCTGCTTTTGCTCTTTCTGCAGTTCCCATGGTAAAGAAGTACAAGTGCTTTCTGCTGAAAAAATGTGATTCATTAATCGCATTTCCCCATAACTACCCAAGAAATTCCTCAGCATTCTTCTGGCTGACAGCTTTCCTACCTTCCACTCAAGGGCTCTGTCAGCACTTGGCAAGCAGGAGGCATTCACCTCTTGTGATCTTTCTCCCTAACACAGCCTTTGCAAGGACTTTACTCCCACCAGCAAGCCTCAGTGCTGGGTGTCTGATGCGGGGCTCCCAAACTTCTCCAAGTCACCTGGTCCCAGGGAGCTGCAAATTGAATTGGTGTCGGCATGTCTACAGGTCAGATCTGTGATTTGAGACTGATTCTAGACTTCCAAGATTGAGGGCTGTGCCTTTAATGGTTCTTTCATATTTTTAACAAGGTGCAGAGGTAACTTTTCCACCACAGTGAGTTACACCAGTGCCCAACTGCAGAGCAAGGAGGAAGCATCGAAACACACAAACATGCACTGGGTGTGACTTTTGTGTGACAATGACATGCTGTGTGCCCGGGCTGCTCTGTCACCCTGAGAACCAAAACCTGGATGCTAAATTTTGGCCAGGGCTGAGGAGAAGGGTGAAGCCATGGGGCTGCAAGCGCAGCAGTCACCACTAGCCCTGCATTCCCAGTCCCAGGAGATGTGAAGGGGGCTGTGCTATGCTGGGAAATATACAGCTCAGGGGCTGCAGAGCTCACCAGAGACCTGAAGGAGTTTCTCCCCTAGCAGGGAAAGGAAGGGTGAGTGTAAGGACTGTTTGAATCTTGCGATTACTATTCTTTTGCTAATGTGCTCCACACTGTTCTCTTTATAAATTACTGAATTATCCTTAGGAACAAAAGGTATTAGGGTCCTGCAAGCTTCTCTCAGTTTGTGGTAGGACTAATTCATTAATGTGGCTCCAACAGGAATGTGTGCAATGTTCTTTCTAATTGGACATGACTGGTCAAGAATGACTCGGCCTCCATCCAGATCACACTGTCACTTATGCTGTATAATAAGCTACTACTACTGGCCCATGAATCAATTTTTAAACAATCTCCAGTAATGAACTTGGACGGCCCATTGTTGTTGACAAAGAAATGCACAGTCCCGCTATTGTCAAGGGGCTCAATTATGGGTTCTTGCTGATAAAATAGAGGAGAGGGGAGAGGGGAGGGCGGTCTGCGGACAGTAGTGACAGACTGAAAGAAGTGTTTCATCTCCAGGGTCCTTACTGAGAATGACAAGCCAAAAGGTCAGTTTCATAGAGGTTTAACTTGAAATGTCTGAGGACAAAAAAGGCATCTGGAATCATTAGGAAATGTGAAGTTTGACTTGCACCATTGGAAATCCTTAATATATTATTTTAACTGTAGATCTGACAAACTCTTTGCCCACTGGGTGGGAAAAAGAGGTTAAGGGAAGTAAAACCTTTATATTTATCCAGTGGGAAGGAATAAAAAGGTTAATTTTAGTAACTCTGGGAAGAGTCTGTGGGGAAACTGTCAATGTTTCAGCCCATTCGCCATTGTCCTGAGCCAGCGGAGTCAATGCAGGGAGCAGGAGAGGCTGCTGCCGGCTCTGGCTGCTGGATGCCGGGCTCCAAACGTTTTCCCCTCAAATAACCTCATCAGTCACTGAAATGCCAGAGTGCTGCCCAGTTCCTCCTGCCTGAAGCAGCCTCGCCAGCACGGCGATGCTGCGCCTCTTCTTCTCACTTTGTTCAGGGTTACTCGCACGTTACCGGAATTCCCTGAGCCCTCCAGCATAAAAAATAAAATAAATTTATCTGTTTTGGTTCCAGCAAGCTGGGTCTGGTGTGGTAAAACACGCTTGCAATACACTTTCCAGTTGACCAACACCTTACAAAGCGAGCTCCTTGTCACCGCACTGCCAACTCTTATTTTAAAGCTTTAAAAATATCACGCTAAGTCAGAAATTTGGTTCCAAGGTTCTTCCAGTGGTAGAGTGCCATGGGTTATACACACCCAAATTAAAAAACAAAAACAAAAACAAAAAAACTGGTGTAAACTTACAAAGGAATATGTGCATTTGGCCCACGGGTCAAAACCTTCTCCCTTTCGTGGTGATTTTGCAACAGCACCTGAGTAGAAGGGCAAAGGGCAGTGAGTGACTGCCACGTATTTCCCAGGCAGATGAGTCACCTCTCCACCTGGATAAGACTCTTAGTCACCATTCCCCAGCCACAAAGCAGGGCAGCCTTGGTGCACTTGAAGATGCACTTGATCAAGAGCGGTGGGTGAGATTTAACCAAGAGTAGGGGCTGGCAGCCCACCTATGTTCTACAGTGAAGTGGGGAATCGAGCCAAGGCTCTTCCAGAGCTGGTAAGAACTTGGACATGCACAGCTAAATCCTAGGAGAAGGTGGAGTTTGAGCCACACCTGCCGCTGTGAAGGCTGCTGGGGCTTGTCTGGCAGATGGGCTCATCTCTTCAGGCAGTCCTTCCAAATGCCTTCGGTAGAAAGGAATGGGAAGGTGCTGAGGACATCATGCTCAGCACACCCCAACACCAGCTTGAATCAAAGATAGGTGTTCCAGAGCCACACACAGGGAGCTGGTGGAGCTTGTAGTGCAGGCACTTCATGAGAAAGCAGGGAAAAGCCTAATGTGGAAGCATGTAGGTTGGCGTTGTCGACTTTCTACTGTTGTTCAGACTTAGCATGGGTGAAAAAGCCTCCTGGGGAATTAGTAGTACTGGGACCAAGGCCGGGGAGACCCTTGGCAGAGGAAGGTGCTAGGCAACAGACTGCAAGGACTTTGGAAACACAAGCTGTCACTGCTGAGATGCGTCCCTAGGGCTAGGTCCAGTCTAGTGGCACTCCCTTACTGGATTCCCAAAACAGACAATTTGCAGATGGTTCTCAAGTTTCTCAAGAAAATAAATTTTCCTCTCCCTGTTCACCCAACTGGTAAGAAAACCCTTTTTTTCCTCCCCAACAATGTTCCCTCCTGTGAATACACCTTGACCTCTGGTGCTAATGGTCTGTGATTCACCGGGCAGGAATGCATCCCTACCTCCAAACACTGGGCTCTGGTTTGCCCACTTCTCCCTGGGCTGAAATGAAGAAGCCAGCAAAGGAAAAGGACCTGAGCCCAACTAGAAAGTGAGGAAATGTGGGATGAAGGGCTACAAGCATGGTAAGTGAGCGCTGGTTTTCCATGGACCTACTTGTTTTGGTCATCAGAGAGCTAAAGAGAGCCCTCGAGCCTACCAGGTAGTGTTTTGAAAGCCCTCCTGCCCTGGACAAGCTGCATTGCAACTGCCCTGAACCCCAGGACAGAGCCAGATGTCCTGGTGGAGGTGAAGCAGCCATCGACCAAGGTCTCCAAAGGGGCCGAGTGGAGCAAAAGGGTCTCAGGAGCTGGAGCTATTTGGGCACTGGATGAAAACCCTCTACTTACACAGCCAGAGACCGCAGGGGCCGTGCTCAGTGACTGCCTCAAGTCTGGGCAACCCCGTCTGTTCCCATCAGGAGGCCCAGGCGGTAAATTGGGCCCTGAATATATAATTAAGCAAAGGGCACCATCCTGAAGCCAAGGTTCACGCTGGTCTGTTGTGGCTGGGGTGGGAACAGCCCTTTGCAAATCAGTCTCAGGATGTTGCTCCTAGTCAGCTGGAAACTTGGTAGCTCCACTCCATAAAAGCTGGATCTAACGCTTCAGCTCCCCAGCTGGCTTCGGCATCCTGACCGGCACGCAATTCTGTGGCTTGCTTTTCTGCACGACAGTCTGGAAACCTTCCTTGAGAGCCTCTTGTTTGCTAGCTGCCAGGATTTGCCATGCAGATTCTTGCCAAAGGGATAATATAAACAAAGCATAATGTCAAGTTTCCCACACAAGTAAGATGATCTATTAGCACTGCACTTTGTACTAATTATTGCACAGTGGGTGGGGGCTTGTGAAAGGAGATTTATGCATTCAGCTAGCCTCACTTTTATTATTTGTAAGTACTTTTTGGCAAGGAATGAGCGAGATATGTATTTTATTGTTACGCTGTTGCAAACATCCTAATCTTCCGCACTCATTAAAACCTCATAACAAATAGTAAGAATGATATATTGCAGCCACAGCAAACGTCTCATTCATCCCCAGGTCAGGGGGAGGGGGCCGAGATGCAGGGGTGAGGGAGAATGGGAGAGATGGGAATGTGGTTTTTTGGGCCATGGGCATCTTCTCAGCATACAAAGGTCCGGGTGCCCCAAGGGTAGAAGTAAGATGTTGGAGATGGAGAGCTCTGTGGTAAGTCACCATGGAGTAAGGAGGACGCTGCTGGCCCAGAGTGTGAGTCAGTGCTCCCAGAAAGCAAGAGCCTGTCTAAATCCTTCCTGGCATGAAGCAATTCATCTCTCCATCCATCTGCTCAGGGGAAGCATGTCCATGTTGCTGCCTGTAAAGCAGCCTGGCTGGTGAGGCTCCTGCCCATATGTCAGGATTTGGCTTGAGGAATAACCCAGGAAGGTGTCTCAGAGTATTTCTGCACTGCCTGGGCAAGTAAGAAAGGTCCCAGAAGTTGCCCAACAGGTCAGTTTTTCCTTGGGTAATACCCTGCTGGGTGATGAAGGCTGGTATGGCTGGGTCAATGCAAACTGATTCCTTATGATCATTGCCTTGATAATCTCTGATCATGACTGCACCTCACCCATGCACCCCTTGGTTGGTAATTCAGGAAGGAATGGGGAGAGCCCAGAGCCCGACAAGGAGAGGTGACCACCCCTCTGAGGGTGGTTCGGTTGTGCCAGTTCCCTTTGAAAGCTCTGTGTTCTCCGCCTGCACCCACAGCATCCAAGCTGCATTAGTAATGCAGAGCTGAGATGGACGTCCCCTGAACATCTGCCACATATGAGCAGCTCAGAACAAGGGCAGGAGTGGAGTAATACTCAAATTCTCATTTTCCAAACCAAGTTTGAGAAGCCCTGGTCCCAAGTTTCCTCCTAAAAACAGCAGGACACGTTCAAAGTGTAACCTTTGAGCGTTGTACCCATTGAGGAGAGGCTGGGTAAGAGCCAAAACATGCCAACTAGTGTTTTGGGGGAACAAATTCAGAGCAAAACTGAATTTTGTCACAGGTGGAAGAGCTGTGATGGTACATCCAGGGCATCGCTACTGTTGTAGGATATTTCTTTACTAGGATTTCCCAGGTGAAGTCCAGAAAAGGCAACCTGGAGTCATATGTATGCTCTTGACACATTGAAAAATACAGGAAAAAAAGGAGGAGGTGAATGGAGTGATGTCCCACGATGCTCCCACCCAGACCTGAACACCATGGCTATCAGAGCCAGATGTGACTCCATCCCTGCTCACACTTACTCAGGATGTTAGGACAGAATGAGTGCTCTTCTTCATAGTTTCTGTGGATTTTTAACATTTTTCACATATTCAGAGCCTTTCCTGTTCTAGTGTTGAGATGTTTGAAGGAGTTGAGGAAAAAGAAGGACTTTCTCACTCCTTATCCAGCATTCCATCCAACCTGAACAGAGCATTTCAAATATTCCAGTCAGGGCTTGCCCTCAGCACCAAGTCACTGCCAGCCCAGGGCCTTTTTCCTGGAGAGAGCCTGTTTCAGTGTTCTTTTCTCTCCTCATCTGATTCTTCCCAAATGATTTCAAAACATAGTATATTTTGGAATATATTATATTTATAGCTGGGCAGAAAGTCTCAGACATCCTGTTTCCAGCATGACTTTGGAGAGGCCACCTGTCAGGCAGCCAACTTGACCCCTCCCTAGTTGCACCCAGGATGGGGCTGAAAAACAGCACAGTCTTTTTATCCCTTCAAGATCATAAGCCTTGGCATCATCTTTGTTCTTCAGTTTCAGGTGAATAAAATTTTGGGAATCGTTAAAGTTTGAGAACCAAAAGTTTTGAAATACTTGGAGAATGTCCCTCGCCATATTGTCTTCTCTTCTTTATGCATTTTCCAGAAGTGTTGTGTTAGCCCCAGGATGTTGCTAGAAAAAAAAAAGATGAGACAGAAACGGAGAGAAGAAGTTGAGTTTAGGAAATCACAGATATTGGTTGGACTTTGAGCCTGTGACAAATATAGAAGGAAAGAATATTTCTCACATAATTTTTTTGGTTCTTTTTTGTAGATGTTATTTCTAATTCTGAATGTTTCATCCTCTGTCTAATTGAACCGTGTTATTATAACGGTGTTGCGCTTCCTGGAAGACCAGGGAAGATGTGTCCCCACATGGGGATAAAATCTCTATTTGCCCTTCAGCCTGCTCTCAGCCACATATATGTGGAAGAAGGGGGTCCTTCTCTGCTCTGTGCCTTGAGAACATTGCATTGCCATCAAGTCATGATGTGGCTAATATAAATGGAAGTTTAGATCAGATCCTCCATCTGCCTTGGACGTTGCAGGAAGAACAGCCCCACGTGGAGAGGTTGGCTCCTAGTCCTGCCATTGGCATGTCCAACATGGGACGTTGCAAAGATGGTTTCTGGAGAAATCCTGGCTTCTCTCTGGGGAGAAGAAGCCGAGGTGTAAGGGGGAGAAACCTGGTGTCTGAGGCGGGGAAACACGAGGATTAGGAAGGATGTTGGCATGAGGTAACTCGTCTTGCAGGCTTAAGAAAGTGTCAGGTTGCCAAAACAGAGATCACAGAAATACACCCAGCAAGGAAAGGTTTGATTCTTTCTTGAGAACCACGAGTGTGAACATAAAAGTGCTCTGTTCAGGTCAAAAACTGCAGGCCCACACAGCTGAAGCAGGGATTGTCGAAGCTGCTATTGTCCTCAGTGGCAGCAAGCGTGCTCCACCATCCCACCATGGTGCAAAACCCCAAATGGACAGCCTCGCTTCACTCATACCCATCACCAACAGTCTCTCCTGCAGATAAAATATGCCCCAACCCTGTCTGACCGTTTGTCCATTTTTATGATTTTTTCATACTTTCATATCTTACCCTGATCATAATGTTCAGCCAGAACCAGAAAACTCCCTTCTTCAGCTGGTGTCTGCCACTGGCTGTCATTATTTTTACCCCCATCTTCCTCTCCAGCCATCTCCAGCACAACACAGACGGTCGCCCCATCCCTTCTGTCTCCCCCTAGCTCCTTGCTCACGCTCTCTCTGCACAAGCTCACCCTGAACAAGCCTCTTTTGTTGGGCCACCCCACACAACAAGAAAATTAGCATCAGTCGGGCATGTTGAGGCCACCACTGCAGCTACAAGCCATGATTATGGTGCATGTGGTTAGCACAGCCTGCAACATCAAACAGCTTGTTTACAACAGATGTAATCCGTAATGATATAACAGGTGTATAACAGTCAATACCAGCATTGTAGTGATCAAATAACTTTGTGGCACGTTCACATTGATCCAGTATTAATCCAACTCCCTCGGGGTTTTGGTCTATGATTTATGTGACTCACTGGGAGGTTTCGGCACCTATCTGGCACAGCACCAAACTCCAGGTAGGGATCAGTATATAATTTACCTTTGCAGTGAGAGCTTTTTAAATCCATGCTATTAGCAAGCCGGGTTTGTCAATGGCACTTTGAAAACGAGGGCCTGTTGGAGCACGCAGAGACACGCTTCCTTCAAAGGGTGATTCATGCGCTGCAGCTTCAGCGACTGTCCTGGTTTTGCATGCTCGAATGCTGATGAATTAAAGAAGCAACAAGACCGTAGTCTTTGTCAGCTCTCACAGGCCTGTGTTGTGAATTCCCTCTGCATCTCTTTATACCTTAGCCCAAACTGTTTACCTTAGCGAGGAGGCACGGAGGAGAGGATGGGATAAAAGCATACCGAGGGAAGGAGGATCGGGAACTTCTGAACGGGCATCAAAGCGAAATTCCAAGGTGGCACATCCAAAACTGGTGGGGGAAATACTAAACTGTGTGACTGTTTCCCACTGGTAAAACCAAAAATGGAGCAAGATTCAAGAAGATGATGACTGTTCTGAGGGATAATGAGGTCAGCAGCCATGTAAGACATGGGTTGCTTGCCCAGGGCAGGCACCAGGACCTGGCTCGTGGTTCTGTTCTCACATTACAGGAACCTTTGAATAGTCAAGGGTCCACATTTAAAAATTCATCGCACGCCTAATTTTAGTTAGCACCTCTACAGGCAATTTGCAGGCAAAACAGTGGTGATCAAGCATTCACAGCAAATTAGAAGCTGTCTTCTAATAACGAGAGTGAAATATGTTGCTGAAGGAGCATGGAAAGGAAGCTGGTATTGTGTGTGCTGTAATCCAACAAACGAGCTTCGCTTGCAGTGGTGGCAAGCTGGTAACTTTCATGAGTATTAAATGCAATTAAAGAAACAAACACTCTCCATCATTCCCCAGAGTGAGAGATAATATCAGCTGCGGCTTTGTATTTTTACATAATCACAGTTTAAAGGAACATTTTTCCATATGTGGAAATTCCCTGTTTTCTTCTCCAAATGCTAACAAAATCCTTGCCGCTGGCTGGCTGCACTTTCTTCATGGCTCTGTGTTATGGCACTCCTGCTTGCCCCAAGGCCCCAGGGAGAGGAGATGGGCCCAAAACAACCGCCAGAGGTGAACGTGCTTGAGCTCCAGTCCTACACCCAAACAGCACACATTCCCCCAGCTTGGGGTATTTTTGGAAAATTCCCCTCTCTAAACGTTAAAAGGGCTTTTGTGATCTCCGGGCCCTCCTCTTTCGGATTGCCCGCCCTTGCGACGTGATCGAGAGGCACAGCTCCCGCCTGCCCCTTGCTCCCGAACTGGTGTCTCCTCAGGGGTAAGCAGCACAAAGGGCACAACACCCCCAGAGCTGCACTCATGTAACCTCCATGAAATTCACCCTGGCTGCGTTAAACCCACCCTCACGGCTAGGTGGACACCTTGGGACTTGGCCAACCATAACGGCTTTCTCCTGTGATTCAACAAAAGGCCTCTGAGCGTGGCCTTGCTCCAAGACACAATTGGCCACGCACAGGGCTTTGACTCAGAACTCATCTGCTCTGAGGTAGCTCCATGCTCCTCACTCTTTGACCCAATGACCGAATTCTTTGCCCCCTTGCCACGGAGCAGGGTTGGGTACAGCAGGCTTGGAGGGAGACTCAGGATGCCTGCAGCCTGTGCTAACGTGTTTGCAGGCCCAAGCTGTCTCACCCACCCATCTGGTGTCCACACATGGTTGTCCTTGCATCTGTCCACACCCCAGTCCAACCACAATCACTTCTCCTCGTAGACAAGGCAGATGTGTTTCTCCCACATCTTCTCACAGTGGTGAGCAAGCACCACTGTGCCCAAGCACCCTTTGCACTGAGCGGTGATTTCTGGCTTGCTTGAGTGGCCTTTGCTCGACTTGTTTGTTTGTTTGCCCTGCGTGTTGTTTGTGTGCAGCTTGCCTGCTGAGCTTTTCTCTGCTTGCATTCAGTACGTGGGCTGCCTGCTCCGCTCTTGGACGCCATCTCTCTTGGTTGTGAGCCTGCAGAAACTGCCTTGTTCTCCTGGCCTCCACCAGTCAGCCCATGAGAAAGCCCACAGCATGACCAGGACTACTGCAGGTGGCTGAGGTGAAGAGCTTGGGGCATCCTGGCTCTCCCACCACCTCTCCACAGCTCCCAGAGAGACTCTCTGCAAGCTGTACTCCCACTCACCAAACCTTGAAACCACAAAGGCCTGATGGCAGCAGGAGAGGATTTAATGGTATCAGAACATACTGAGTGGAGACATTTTGTTATGGTGACCTCCATGGGCATTTGTGGATGTAGCCCTAGGAGAGCTTAATCCACATGGGAATAATACGGAAAAGTCTATTAATACTGAGTCCATCTCAGGAGAGACTTAACTCAGGACTGAACTTTGAATTGGATGATCCAGACAGGTCACCTCAGGAAGTGGGATACCACCCATGTCTCCAGGATCCCTTAAGGAAAAAGGGGAAGAGTGAGGAATAGCCCCTCCATCTCTCTTCCAAGCCATGCCATGCTATACTTGAAATTCCTCAGGTAGAGACCAAGCTCTGTGGCACACCAACCTGTACTGTGTTTTCATACTGTCCTGGATACTTGTTCCCAATTTGGCAAAAAACAGATGAGACACTGAGGCTTTTAGGTTTTTCTCAGACTAAGGCAGTGAGACTGCTATTATTTTACATTTGGCAAGACTTTGAGGACTTCTGGCTGATTCCAAACATGTTTTCTTGGAATGTTACAATATCAGAAAACATTCAGATATGAAACATCACTGTTTATGGGAAAATCTTGTTAACATGGAACAACCACCAGGAGATCTCATTAAAAATTCCTTTCTGCTTGATAAGGACTTTCCTTATCTAAACAGTGGTTTGTTTTCCTCTCTCCATAGGTTGTGCTGTATCATGGAGCTTGGGAGCGCTCTTCCTTTGGGGGAGAAGAGGAAAGCCTAGACAAGCTCCATGCCAGGCCTGCCAAGGAGACGAGTCTTAGGTGTATCCTGGGTGCTGTGTAGGCACAAGCTCTGCCCAACCCAAGGCTCTGCTGTGGACTTAGACCTGCTGGTTCACACCCAACCCTGTCCTAGAAGCTGGATCAGCCCCTCCATGGACCATGTGTGCTGGCTGATGACTAAATGCAGGAACGTCTCTTCCCATCTCTCCCCTTCTTCCCTCCTCTTCTTCCCTTGCCAAAACCAAACCATCTTGGATATTGACTGTCTCTGAGGTTCATGTTGATTCAGCCACACTTGCTAAAAATTGTTGTCACTTCTTCCTTTTATTTATTGTCAGCTTTTTTTTAACCAAATCCTTTTAAGCCCCTTTTAAATAGCTCAGAGACCATCCAGGGCTGTTTCCCAGCTTTGTTTCTCTCTATATTCAGCCTCTTTCAATTCCCCATTTTTTCATTTTCTGTTCCCATCAAGTAACTGGCATGTAACTCCCAGAGAAAGCTCAGCTCCTCTCAACTCTGACAGGCATCTCTGCAGACCAAGGACCTCCCTGAAACAAAATGGAATTTTAGTTCTTTAAAATATTGCCTTGAAAGTGATGCCTGTGTCTGGAAATCATCCAGAAATCCCCTCACACACCAGCATTTCTGCATACAACCAAAGTATTAGAAGGGTGGCTGAGAAGGCTTTGTGCTGAGGTACAGTCAGGGAACAGATTTCCCAGTGCAGTAGAATGGGTGAAGGGGTTTTTTGGCTGCTGCCTTGCAACAGGGAGGCTGAAAGTTTACAGGTAGATTTACCTCTACTTTCCCTGCCTTCATGCCCAGTCCTCTGCTTCTGCTCCATAAACGCTTGCTGGAGCCCAGATCTTCCTCACAGAGGGAATAACTGAGGTGGAGCAATTTGGTGTGTTTCTGCAATGCTTTGCTTGCAGTGTCCTGAGGCTGTGGCCACATTAGCCTGGATAGCATTCATTGTCCACCCTGGAGGGAGCTCCAGCAGCTGGATCCCAGATACTCACAAACCCACCGCAAGCAAACCGTGCCAGATCCCACTAAATCCAGTTTGCCTGAGGTTTGGGAATATCTGCAGTCCTGAGCACAGCTCTATTCCCTAAGCCTTTCTCGGTCCTCCTCTTCCTCAGTCCTGCAGAGCTGCAAGGTGCATCCCCTGCGATAGCTGAAGGATTCACTGCAGAGCATTGCTTGCATTTTTGATTATGCAGCTCAGAGCCCTCGAAAGAGCCCTGCAGCCACTTAGCTCATGATGACGACTGATACCAAACACCGTTTCCTCTTATTGCAAGCAAGTAAAAATAAACAACATCCTACTGTACCTGCCTCTATCCAGGAAAGCACAGCAACCAGTATTTATAGATAAACAGAGATACATTGCCTGCTGGGGTCTGCTGCAATGATTTTAGACCTGAAGATTGAAAATCCAATTGTGTTTATAAATCAGCTGTGACATGCCAGTGTCATGTCATCAGTGGAAGGCAAAGGGCATGTTTACTACAAGCAAAGGCACACGCTGCAGTCATATGCATAAGCAAGACTCTGTGCGGACAGGTTATTTTTTGCATAGTGGTTTTTTCATTTTTACATGACTTAAGGATAGTGCTCTAGGAGCCTTTTTTTCTCTTTGAGCAATTTTTTTTTAGTAACATTGTTTTTTTTTCTTTTTTTTTTTTTTTTTTTCCCCCTTTCGTGATTGACTGGAGGTTTTGTTCTTTTTTTTTTTTTTTAATGTTCTGGAGAGTGTTTGTGCTTTTTTTGGCATCTTGCTGCATACCTCAAAAAACCTGACTAAAGACTGGCTGCTTGCACTGCTGCTGCCAAAAGGAATTCATGCTGCTCTAAGTGTATTGTTCTCATTTCTCAATCTGATATTTTAGTAGTAAATACAGTTACTAAGAATAGCTGTTTACCACCTCCTTCAGGACTGGACTTTTATTTGGACTCAGGTCTTGTCCTTGGGGTAATTGTTTGCCTTGAACAAAAATCAGCATCATATAAAGTGTGGCCCCTTGAGCAAGTTCATAGAATCATAGAATCCTTAGAGTTGGAAGGGACCTTTAAAGGCCATCTGTTCCAACTCCCCTGCAATGAACAGGGTCACCCGCAGCTCAATCAGGGTGCTCAGTGTGACCTTGAATGTCTCCAGGAATGACATATCCACCACGTCTCTTAAGGCCTCCAACTTCCACCCATTTGGGATCTACATCTCCAACCATTGCACCAGGGAGTTCGTTGGGTTTTTTTTTTCTGCCTTTTTTTTTTTTTTTTTTATCCTCTAGACCAAGCCCCCTTATTAGATATGCCCTTTTCAGTGACCCTGAATTATTGCTACCCGTGGTCTCAGAAGAGCAGCGTTGTTTATTAGTCCAGGAGCACATGTGACAGCCCTGTTCCTGGCCAACGCCAGAGGTTGAGGCAGAGATTTCCAGGCCAAAAAGCAGGCATTTCAGCAAAAGCTACTGGCTCTGACTGTTCATGGTGGGGTCAGAGGAGGACAAAGGAACCACCAGCTATTTAGGGACCTGCAGGAGAACGCTCATCAGAAGGATGTGCACAAATTTAGCTCAGAGCACACACAGCTTTCCCCAGGCTGAATCTAAGCCCTGTAGAGTGGCAAATACCCCATTCCCACTGCAGTGGGGCTCACATTTTAATGCTTGGAGTTTTGCTAGGGTTGGGCTGGAGCACGGTTTGCCCAGCAGCGGGGCTGTTCATGGGGAAGGGCATCCCGTTCCAGAGCTCTTTAGGAGTCGCAACAATTTGCAGATTAGTGCTGGCACTTCCAAACCCAGGCTGGCAGCAAGACCTTTAACCAAGACAGACAGATTCCCTGCTGTGGCACTGTTCAGCGGCTCTAAATGGAATAACGACGTCCCTGCAGCTTGGGTGATATTGGGTCAATCTCCTCTGTTCCTCTGTGCTTTCCCCCCTCCCTTTGCAGTGGGGCAGTGCCACAGCCAGGCTGTGGGGATGGCTGCTCGCTGCTGCCTTTGTGCCTTCGTGCTTTGGAGAGGTGGGGGGATCGTTTTTATAACTCCTTCTACCAACACAAGCAGTGCTAATGGTAAAAGGCAATCAAATCTTCTGCTCCAAGGCGTAAGCTGGTTGCCTGCAGAGCCAAGGAGGAATTTCACCCTCCCTCCTCTCCAGAGCTCGGCAGTGGCACAGTTTGAGCCTCACCCCAAGAAACCCTCTGATCTTCATAATGCTTCCTTTTTTTCATTTTTTTCTGTGTTCCATAGCTGTGAAAAAATTACAAAAGTACTGATAGGTGCTAATGGGACCCCTGGGGAAGGTCCCCATCTGCACCCGCAGTGAGGGAGCTCCTGGGGCTCTGCTGGATGTGGGGATTTTGATCGCCTCCCTCTGATCTCCTCCATCCATGGCACATTTCCTGCCTTGAGATCCTTTCTTTTCCATTCCAGATCCCTTTGGCTTGCTCAGGGTGCTGGATTCCCCTGGACTGAAATGCACACAAGCCCTGGAGTGGGTGATGTTCCCACCACCACCCCTTCCCCGGGAGCAGCTCTGATCCGCGGCACTCGCCCCAGCTTGGTCAAGGCGCACCGGTAAGGCACATGGCAAAAATGCAAGCAGGCACAAGCCGAGAAACAACCGTTGGGAAGCCAGGAGTTCAGAGGTAAGCTGGCTGTCCTCGGGTAACAAACTCTGGGCCACCCACATCAGAGCACGAACCTCAGCTCCCTCCCAGCAGAAATGACCAGGGGCAAATCTCAAAGGCAGAGCCAAGGTGTGAGATGCACTTCTATCGGCATCGTCTCATGGGGGAAGAGCAGGCATCAAAGGCATCGTGGCCTCTTCTCCCAGATTTCAGCTGCACTGTGGCCCTGGGATGGGCTCTGGGGTCCCATCTTCTGCAGCTGGACCCGTGGTTGCCCCCCATGGAAAAGAAAACATGCACACGTGGAAAAAAGAGGATGGGAAAAATGTATATTACTTTTTTCCTGTTGCGTTGCGAAGCCACTTTAGAAAAAGAAACCAATAATTAAATTTAAAGAAAATAATAACAATTAAAGCAAATTAAGTGTGAGGTCTGAGCTGCTGGTTAATTCAAAAATAGCAAAGGCAGCACTTCTTCTGGGAGCCCTGGAAGTTCTCCTCGTACAGAGGGTCAGAGAGCCAGAGACAGGGATGGGGAGAGGGAAGCAAATGAGAAATGAGGGCTGGGCTCTGGCCAGAGCAGAGCAGGTTGCACAGGACCCTCTAGAGATGGTGTATGGGGTGTGCAGCACCTTCCCACTCCCAATCTGCAGCACTGGAGATCTCAGGCAGCTTCGTTTCTGCCTCACCATCTCCAACACACGAGTTGTGCTTTGCGACATTGCCCTAAAATCAGAGTGTTTTCAGACCCAGAGGACAGAAAGATAAATGCACAGGAGATGCTGTGTTCAAGAATGCATATGCACTGCTTGTCCCTGCTGAGCCTCTTCTTGGGCATCTGCATCTCCAGGGAGAAAATCCCACTATCCCTTACATTCCTTTCCATCCTCCCTCAGCAGCTCTTTGGGGTCTTTTTTGTCCCAGATACTAAATTAACCCAAACCCAGCATTCAGCTGCATCCTTCTGTGCTGTGGACACTGTCCCATCCCTTTGGCATGGATGAACACCTGGAACACTCAAGGCACAGCTGGGTCACACCTGGGGGACATGGAGGGCTTTCACTGTTGGTCCCAAAAATGCATCCCTGGGCTCCAGACCTATAAAAACTTATATAATAATATACATATATTTTTTTTTACACTGGGGATTTCTGCTCATCTCAATGCAGATGAGGATGGAGGACTGGAAGGCATCTGGCCGCCCACCTTGGGCACAAGAGAGGGTGATGATACCAACACTCCATTTTCTTGGGGTTTCAGCGTTTGGGATGCCCCAAAAGAGATATTTCAGGCCACCCTCGAGGACGGGGGTGGCAAAAGGCATCGCCCTCAGCCGCTCCCCCCAGTCCCCAGCCCCCTCCATCCGCCCCCACCCACGGCCCTTTGCTGGTGGAGCCGCCGCGCGGCGCAGCCTGCCCAGGGCTGGCAGATCCGCGCTGGGCGAGAGACATCAAAGTCTCTCCTGGAATGTGTGTGGCTCTGCCGGGCTGTGAGAGATATGGAGCCAGGGATCATTAAAGAGATACTGCGATGGTTATCGCCCCGGCAAATCAAGGGGAAGCTAAGCATCAGGCTTGCCAACAATACCTGTTATTGTTCCTCCCCTGCGCGGTGCTTTATTAAGCGCTATAATCATTTTAATATTCATGTATCTCCGCAGCCATTCCACCCCCCTTCTCCTCCTCTTTGCTTTTCAACATATTCCACGTTGGAAAGTGCCTTTCTTGCATTTCCTGGGAACTCGCTTTCCCTCCGGGCAGCAGGTGTTTTGGTCCACAGCACCCAGGCACCGTCCCTCTCTGCATTGAGAAAAGGGGATTTTCTCTTGGTCTTTTGCTTTGCTCCCCCCTCACCTCCTTCCATCCTCCACCGCCTGCTTCTCCTTTAAGTAAGAGCTAATTAAACACCGCCCTGCTCAGGTGATGGCATTGTTTCACGATCAGTGCAATGTGAAGCTGGAAGCTGCCCGGTTTGAGGTGTGAAGCCATGCCAGGACATCCCCCCCATCCTGGGACACCTCGAGAGCTTTCTGAGGGTGTCTCTGAAGCCACGCTGTAAGGCAGATGTTCTCCAGCAGCCATGCACGGAGCTGGGGCTGGCACCCCGCTGATGGGGCTGTGAACTAGACATTATGGCACGAGAGGGTCCTGGTGGGCCTGGAACATGAGTCAGCAGTGTGCTCTTGCCACAACGATATTCATGGCATCTCAGGCTGCATTATGCAGCCCAAGCATGGCCTGTAGGCCAAGAGAGGTGATCCTTCCTCTCTACTTGGTGTTGGTGAGGCCACATCTGGAGTTCAGTGCTGTGCCCTTGATACAGGAGAGGCCTGGAAGAGTCCAGTGGAGGCCACTGAGGTGCTGCAGGGCCTGGAGCAGCTCTGCTGTGAGGAGAGGCTGAGAGAGCAGGGGCTGCTCAGCCTGGAGCAGAGAGGCTCAGGGGGATCCCATCCATGGCCACAAATCCCTGCAGAGAGGTTCAGGGAGGATGGAGCCGGGCTCTGCTCAGTGGTGCCCAGGGCCGGATCCAGAGGCACTGGGCACAGCCTGGAGCCCAGGAGCTCCCCCTGCCCATCGGGCAGCACTGCTGTGCTGAGTGGGTGCAGGAGCACTGGCACAAGGACCAGAGAGGTGTGGGCTCTCCTCCTTGGGGATGTCCAAAAGCCACGTGTACATGGGCCTGGGCACCCTGCTCAAGGCCCTGCTTCCATAACTTCCCTCAGCCCTTGCAGCAGAAGAAAGATTCACTAATGATATTTGAAATAATTTGGAGAAGATGCTCTGAGCCTGGCACTCTGCTGCTTCACAGCTCACAGCACTGCAGGCAGCACTCCGCATGGCTGTGCTCCACCCCAAAATCAGAGAATCATATAATCATTAAGGTAGAAAAAGACCTCTAAGATCACTGAATCCAACTATCAACCCTCCACCACCATGCCCACTGACCATGTCCCTCAGTGCCACATCTCCACAGTTCTTGAACACCTCCAGGGACGGTGACTCCACCACCTCTCTGGGCAGCCTGTGCCAGTGCCTGACTACTCTTTCAGAGAACAAATTTTTCCTAATATCCAACCTGAACCTCTCCTGCCATGACTTGAGGTCATCAGCTTTCATCCTATTGCTGTTACCCAGGAGAAGAGGCTGACCCCCACCTCACCACAGCCTCCTTTTAGGGAGTTATAGAGAGCTCAGGTCTCCCCTGAGCTTCCTCGTTTCCAGACTGAACAGTCCCAGGTTCTTCAGCCACTCCCCATAAGACTTTTGCTCCAGATCCTTCACAGCTTTGTTGCCTTTCTCTGGACACACTCCAGAGCCTCAGTGTCTTTCTTGTAGTGAGGGGCTCAATACTGAACACAGCACTCAAGGTGCAGCCTCACCAGAGCTGAGTACAGGGGGATGATGATCACCTCCCAGAAATCTGGGGCCATGGATTCACACACTTTTCACCCAGGTTCCAATCAGCACTCCTCCTCCCCCAGATTCTGTCACTCATCCCAAAACTTGCTTGCATTTTGAGGCAGCTAAATCTGTTTTAAAACTCCTTCCTTGCTTCAACAGCTGATTATTTCACTTGGAAATGAGATGGGGAAAAGGTAGCTCTGGAATCATTAAAGTGAAATTAAAAAAAAATAAAGAAAGAAAAGGCATGGTGGGATAGTTGCCCAAATTCCCCCAAGTAGCTGTGGAACCTTTCCAAACCCCAGTTTTCTGGTTAAAGTACTATTTTTGAGTAAAACCTCCCCCAGTTGTGAGCACTGTGAGCACCTGTGGCGAAGAGAACCTGGTGCATTTGGCATCTGATGGAAATGGCGGTGGACCCTAAAACTCTGGGCGTCACACGGTGACCTGTGAGCTGGATGTCCCCTGCAGGAAAGAGCTGAGGGGACAGCAGCTCCCATGTGTGCCAGAGGAAGGTGCTGGCACAAGCCATGCCCCAGATCAGGTTCCTTCCCCATCACCACCAATTCATGGCAATCCACCCCAAAACAAGATGAGACTCCAAGGCTCCTGGCCAAGAAAGTATGCCTCCCATCCAATAAAAACCCCTTTTCCTGCACCAGGTCTCCGGCCAGGCGCTCAGCCCCATGCAGGGGAGCAGGATGCAGCCCCTGGCTCCTCCAGCTGCTGCTGAGGTATGCACAGATGGGGCCGCGCACCACTGGGGAGTTCCCCCAGGTTCAAAGCACCGCTGCTCACTTTGTACCCCGCTGGAAGACAATTCCCCTCACCTCCTTCCGGGTGTGATTTCATAGCTGCAGGAGAGAGGGCTTTTCATCATCTGGTCTCAGCCTTCTTTTTCTTTCTTTTTTTCTTCTTTTTACCTCCCCCTTTCTTTTTTTGGTAACAGTATCCTATATAGAAAGGAAACAAACAAATCAACCGCTGGGTCTCCAGGCTCAGGCAGCCTCACCCACACACAGCAGCCCTTGATCCCCAAAGCACTCATCCCCACACCAAGACCTGCATGGCTGGTGTGCAGACATGCCTCTTTCCCACTCTCCTGCACAGTTTCTCTTCTGAGCAAAGAAAGTATCAGATGCTTTTACCTGGGAAGGAGAAGCAGCAATGCTGGAGTACATCCATGTGATTATTATGGTAATGGCCACGCTTCACATCTGGTTGCAAAGCAGCACAAAGCCCTACAGGATACCATTGGGCATTTGGTGCCCTCTGTCCTCCTGCCCACCCTGTTCATCAGCAACCCATTGCAGAGAGGCACAAGGCTCTGCCAACACCACCTCCATCATCCTGAGAGCCTCATGGGAACCCTCACCCCCTCTGCAGGTGTTTCCCTGGGGATTCATCACCAAGATTCTTCCTGAAGGCACAATGGAGGGCTTGAGTCAAGGTGTAACTTAGATGCTGTCAGGCAAAGATGAGTCCTTGGGGTAGGCAATACCACAGAAGAAGGATGATTTGCCCCAGAAATAGAATCATAGAATGGCCCGGGTTGGAAGGGACCCCAAGGATCAGTAGGTAAATGTGCCTCTCCAATTTGGAACACCTGATGATGCCCACCTGTGCGCCCATCCTGTTGTGCCCATCACCCCAGGGGGAAGTGGGCTTGGCCAGGGTGGGGTCCTGGCTGGTGGGGCTCAGCAAATTCCCATGAGCAAAGGTAGAGGCAGTGGGGGAGAGGAGGAATTCATGCAAGCACTTAAGGGGACTTGGGATTTGGGAATGTGCCCATTTTTCTTCTTCACCAGTCACTGTATCTTAAAGCTTTCAACACAGCAGAAAAAGCAGCTCAGCCCTGGAGAAGGGGAGCAGAGGGGAAACAGTTGGGTCTGTATGACCAGAGAAGACCACAAAGTGAGAACGTGGCTTTAAAGGGGAAAATGAAGCAGTGCTGGCATTGAGACACTGAGTGTGTGTTGAGGCAAAGCTATTTGAGCACCAACTCTCCTCGGAGTGCAGTAGTGTTGACACAGACTATTTCAAGATACAAGACCAAATTTTGGTAATTATGCACTGGATGACCAAGATCCCCTTCCTGATTCCAAAGCAATGTAAATCTAATATTGAGCCAACAGCATGAAGTAGCCTAAGTTTATCACGGGGCACACGGTCATGCTAACAGCTTACTGTAAATATGTAAGTCAGACAGCGGGGAGGATAACGATCACGTTCAGGGTCAGGGTATTGTTAGGAGCTGTTTTGCTGAGATAAGATTCCTGACATCCATCATTGCTTCTGTCAGACCAGAGAGGCTGTGAGCACGATAAGAAGCTGTCGTGGTTTCACTTTGTTACAAGGCTTTTCTTGAGTCTAGCAAAGAGGTTTTAGCAATGACTGGCTCTGCAGTGATGATACTCCTCTGCAAGCATGAAACACTCCCTATAGTATCTTCAGTAGCTGTCACTATTTCAAGAGGCGATTCTGAGAGATATTTCACTATTTCTATTATCTGTTTATTTTTTATCTATTAATCTATTTTTATATATTTTATCCAAAACCACTTTTCAGTCCATCCTGGTAGCTATTTCTCCTGCTGCAGGTTGACTGAGTTCGTTGGCCAGAGCTTATGGGCAGCAGCTTTATGGGCATTTAACAAATGACCACTCGTTAGCCAAGCTGCATCAAGTTACCATAAACAGTGTAATTCACCCCAAATCTCACTTTACTGAGGCTTTCCCCTCCTTAGGGCAGCTCTGCTTTGCTCTTGGCCTCCCCATCCTCCCCAGGAGGCAGAGGAGCAAACCTCCCTCTCCCAGCAGCTCAGACCACATGAGAAAACCACACAGAGGGATTTCAGTGCATAGACATGTGGTGCCTCTTCAAAGCCCCAGCACAGAAGCTGTTTACACTGTAAATAAACAGATACAAATAGCGGGTGGAATCCTTTTCCTTACCCCTAACTCCTCTGGAGGAGAAAAGGAGCTCTAGAGGTGCTGTGCTTGAGTGCCATAGCAGTGAAACTCTCCTTATTCCTTATTTTTTGGGGGGTAAAGAGGGGCCTATGAAAAAAACTGAATCAAACATGCTGAGATGCCTGGAAATGGTGAAACAGCAGGACGTTGTTGTAAGCAGCATGCGATGGTGGATTTGCTTCCCCATCCCCAGCCGGGTGCTGGAGTTGTTGTCCTGTGTCCAAGCACATCCAACTCCTCCATCAATGTGGTCTGCACTGGGAAACTGTGGAAATTCAAGTCTGGTCCCAGCAGTCCCTCCCGAAATGCAGGTCTGGTGCTGGTTTCCAAGAGGGAAAAACAAACTTTAGATGAGCAAGAAGTGAATCATTTACTGTAGTCTGATTATTAAGAGGAAACCTGGGATGACAGGTTCAGTGAGAATGAGAGCTCCTGCTGTGGGTACCACGGTGCAGCATGGGCATGGTGTTCCCCCTGCATCGCTGCAGTCTGCCAGGATCCTGCATGTAGGAGCTACAGAAAAGAGACCTAAAAGCAGCCCAGAGTGAGCTGCAGTGGGGTGGAACAAAGATGGGGTAGGGAGGGGAGAAAAGAAGAGAAGAAAAAAGTCGTGGCACATGAGAGAGGCAACATGAAGAGACACAGGATGGCTCTGTGACATTTCTTGGGGCTTTCAGACCTATTGGTCCCTTTGAATTGGCCGTGCAGCACCTTGACATCAGGCCTTGGAGGAGGAGAGCAGAGCAGGGATGCTGCAAGCATGGCCATGAAAGCAGCGTGAGATTTTGGTATCATCAGAGATGCACAGCAGTCATCAGAGCCCTGTGCCCAGAACTAGGTGTGGAGCAGCTCTGCAGGGTCCTGGTGGATTGGGTGGCATTGGCTGGACCAGAAGCTTTGCAGCACAGCTTGGCTGTTGGCTGCTGAATGCACTTTCTCCTCCTGTCTGGCCCTGTGGGATTAAACTTTCCTTCGCCAGGTGCTCTGTGGTTGGGACAGGGCTTGGTAAGGCCGGGTGGTGGTGGGCAAGTGAGCTTTAAAATAACCCAGGGTGTGGACACCTCCCTGGCAGTTGTGTTCTTGAAAGGCCTGGCTTGCCCAGACAGGTCTGTGCTGTGTCCTCGGCCCTCAGCAGTGGGTACCTCCACTATGGTGGAGTCAGCAGTGGGTTCACTCACACTGACCTCATTGGATGCTCAGAAAACCCCAGGAGTGTCCATGGTGCACACTAAAGCCATCCTTTAGAGGTCTCTAAATAGCACAGCTTTGGGTCAGGCTGCCCCAGGGCTTGCTGACAAGCCTTGGAGTGCTGAGGATGGGCTAGATGGTCTTTGGAGGTCCCTTTCCACCTGTATTATCCTGCAGGAGAAGCTGCTCTGTGCTCTGTGCACATCACATGCTCCGTGATGAAGCTGTACCCTAAACTCCTCCAGACGTGACTTGACTCATACTGTCTCTTGATATGACAGTGCTGCCATCCCAACCAGAGCGACAGGATTCTCTTATAAAACACATTATGTAATGGAGTTATGGGAAGGTGAATGTCCAGGGATGGAATTTCACCAGAAGTCACGCATCGTTGTCTCCTGCAGTAAGAATCTGGTCCCTCTACATCTTGAGAGTGTACAGTCAAGCCAGGAGGACACCTGCATGGTACCTGACCTCCAAACCAGGCTCCAGCCATGGCTGTCCCCGCCTTTGGGTGTTCATTTCCACCTTGACTGCTGTCACCTAATTCTCTCAAACTTGCCCCAAACCATTTCTACTATAGAGTTGGTTCAAGGCACCTAATATGGTCAGCCTAAACTGGTGAGAGGACGAGGTATGTTGAGACACCTGCTCCAGCTATGGAAGGTGGGGCTGGCTGCTACTGCTGCTTCTGGATGGATGAGAGACATAGGGACAGGCAGAGAGCTGCTGATGGAGGAGGTCCCCACCCTCCTGCTGTCAGCACAGCATCACAGACTTCACAGGTGCATGATGGGGGCTTTCCAAGCACCCAGCTCCTCACGCCGCCAAGGTCTCTGCATCCCCCAGTGCCATCCTCAGTGCCGTCTTTGCTGTTGATGAGGGAGCACTAATGATGAGATCCCATGTGTTTGTGTTTGTGCTAGCTTTGCTGAGATAATTGATGGCAAACACTGTAGCTTGATAAGCAAAACATTGGCAAGCTGCAATTTCTAAAGCATCTTTAGCTAAATTTGTAGCGGTTGTCTCTAATTTGCAGTCCTGTTTGTGTCTGTGAAGAAGACACACACTTTCTCAGCTCTCTTCTCATGTTCCCACTTGCCTCTCACAGCCATGGAGGTAGAAGGAGGATTCCCCTCGCTTTATGCAGCTTGGCTTTGACTGAATAGCTTCCAGTTACCTTGAAACCTAATCTTCTTTTGAACTCATTTTAAGTCAGTTGCATTCTTGGAAGGAGATGAGCCTGCGAACTTGTATCATCTGATGAGAGAGATAACAACCCTGCAGAACCTACGCCCGGTGGCAGGCACAAGCCAGAAAACATCTGCACCTGCTCACATGGAAAAAGCACCCGGGTATTAGAGGAGGCGATTTGCCTTTCATGAGTTTTGGGATGTTTATTCCATAAGGGAGCTTCTCAAAGAAGTCCTGACTGCCTGCTTTTGGGCAACCTCCCACCAGTCCTACGTGAGCTCTGGGATGTGCTGCAAGATGAACAAGTACCTGAACTTCTCCAGATGAAGATGAAGTTCACAGTTTGGGTTTTTGGGTGTGGTTTGGTCCTGTTTCTCAGCTGGTAGTATCAATCTATGGGACATAGCTAAGAACTCTCTCTCTGCTTAGATTCAGGATTCATAGGCTTTGCTGTTCCTCTGTCCCCAGAATAGGGACTGAGCAATGAGATGTGTACAAAACCAGACTCTCCCTTGACAGCTGCTAGCCATGGCCGGTGGTGATCTTAGAGAAAGGCCAAGAATCACGTTGTTTCTAAAGTCCACAGACTGCTGACCCCTTTCCTAGCTGGGTCTATGGAGATGTTCCTATGGTTGGTCCCAGATCCTACTTCTAGTGTTCTGGTATGACATTTGGGTAGTCAATCTCGTTTTCTCCACCGAGGTACTTCCCTGTAACATCCAAGTGTCTCTGACACATATCTGAGCTTCCACCTGCAGGAGCATGGGTTTGGTGTTCAGCAATTTTCCTTCATGTGGAGACAGACTAAGGCAGCCCCAGTGCCACCAGCTTTGCAATAGTGAAGATATTACTGCTAAGCAACAAACTTGAGGAAGCAAGGAAGGAGAGGTAGAGCCTACGTGAGAGAGGGAACCAGCTCTGTTTTCTCTCGCCCATTCCTCCACCCAAACTGGCTGCGAGACAAAATGGCGGCCACGGTCTTTGGTCCCGACATGGAGCCAAGGAGCATCAAAAGAGAGGAGGGCTGGAGAGAGGGACAAAAGCCACTGTGTTTAACGTCAGGAGGCAAGGCTGGGCTCTGAGCACAAAGCAACCAACAACTTATTGCAGAGAGAAGATCTGGGCCCTGGGGACTCCCTCGGGGAGTAGGGATTACACCACTTTTTTTGTGTGCCTTTTGAGTTCCTTCATGGCTCCTTGGATCCTCAGCTTCAAACACAGCTGCTTATCTTCCTACATTACTCAGTGTTTCCCTACATGTGCTCTAATGTAGCTTCAAAGCGTAGCACTTACCACAGTGAACAGACCGGTTGATTAAATTAGAGAGACTTCTTCTAATCATCAATGGTAGAGACTGCAAGAGCTGGAGATATGTTTTGGGATTGCTGGGAATAAAGTTGCCCTAGAAGTGCTGATTTCATTGTCAGAACATTCTGAGCCAAGACCCAAACTGACTCAGGAGCTGCATGTAAGGTTTCACCCTTAGAGGAACCTTTGCAAGAACAGACGTGCACTGATGGGTTTTCCTTTTTTAGTAGTGTTATCCCCATTGGGACATTAAAGAGCTCTCAGAGCATCTGGGCAAACAGCTCATTCCCCCAAAACCCAGGGCAGTTCACCAGCCCAATCCATTTGCTCTGAGTTGTTCTCAACACTTCAAATTCCAGACGCAGGTTTCAAACTGCAAGCGAGAGGAAACAGCCAGCCCTTTTCCTCCTAGGAATTCCTTTGTTCGTTAAAAAGATGTCAAAAAGGGTGAAAGTCCAACGACTGGTTCCAGAGTATGTGTGAGCTCTCAAAAGGAGCAAAATTTGAGCCCTTTGAGCTCTTGCTCCCGGGTACCTCCTGGCCACCAGTGTCAGGAAGGAGGATTTTCTTTCAGCATATCTATATCTTTGAGTCATGGCATCACTGTTTATTTCACCTGCCCTGAAGACAGCAGCGTTTGCCCTCTCCAACATGGTGGGACAGTGTTGGTGCCCCCCAAATGACAGGAGAGGCACCTCTTCACCAGGTAACCCAATGGGAGTCCTCCCAGTAGGTGATGGTCACATGATGGTTGTGGGGCTACGGGAAAGAAGGCAAGTGGGAGTGGGACCGCCAGCTGCCAGAACAGTTCGTACAGCCCACAGCGTGCTCCTGCCCACATCTGAGGAGCTGTCGGGAAGGCGAGCGAGAAGGAGTAAGCTGCAGACCAGATGGATTGCTCTGGTGGGCCGTATCCAGCCTGCAGGCCATCGGGAAGGCACGCCCGCACAAACGCTCCCGGCGGTTCTTTGATAGGTGCCGTGGAGCGAGATCGTGCATCGGAGAGAGCGGTGGGGTGATCCAGTCCGGGAAGTCATGTCTATCTTTGTTCTCCTCCTACCTGATTGCGGGATGACTCATCCCCTTCAAACCAGCGAGGCTATTTCTGACACGAGGTGCTACTTGGCGTGAGTAAAGATGGAAAAGCCTGCCCCATAACTTGGATGATAAAAAGGATAATAATTACGCTTTATATAGCAGACTTACAAATAATGGCTTGCTTCTTCGGCTGTTCAAGACCACACACGCTTTTTTTTTTNGAGGTGTGGGGGGTTAATTTGGGACTTTTTTAGCTGGAACAGGAGATCTGTGTGGTCCCGTAGGCTCCTGTATAATAATTCTTTTAGCTTAATATCTTTTGATCTCCTCTAAGTTATTCATCAGCCCTGAATAACACACCGCTTGACAGTCAGAACGTTTTATTGGTGAAATGGTGCTTCATTTCACCTTCAAACAAAAGCAGGCTCGATGCTGCACCTCCCCAGTTACTGCAGGAACTCATGGACAGGTGTCGGTACTTTAGGAGAAATGGGATATTAATTGGAGACAGGAAGGGAGGGCGTGAAAAGAAAAGAGAGAGGTCAATAAAGAAAAGTACAGTTTAAAGGAACAAAAGGAAAAGAACAGCCAAGAACATGGGAGGTGCTGCAGAGGTAACAACCAGTAACAGTATTTGTTCATTCACTTTAATGAAAAGGGCAAAGATGGGCTGAAGTGAGGGGCAGGTTCAAGCCATCCACAGACATCCTGTGAGTCTTTGCTCCAGGTCCCTGCAGGGACAAACGTTGAGCACTTGGAGTTGAGGGCAGAATCTGGCCACGTCCAAAGATGTGTGGTGAGGTGCCCAGGTCCAGGGAAGCAGCACCAGCTGCCTGCAAAAGCTGGCGGGGTAGGATAGGCACAAGTGCAAACTACTTACAAGGGTAGAACATCCCAGACTCCCTGTATTTAAGAAGGGAGGAAAGCAATCTGTCCAGCTAAGCCCTCTGATCTGGGGTCAATGGCATGATGAGTGCCAGAACATTTCCCGAATGCCAGGATGGACAGCACGTACTCACAGTGTAACTGTTTTGAGACCTGAGAAATGGTGTTAGACTTCACAGAGCCACATAGGGCATGGCAAGTTCCTGCAGAGGAGATGGGTGATGTCGTGGGCTGGAACGCAGGCAAACAGTGAACTGCATGGGAAGAGATCAGCTGAAGGGAAGGGAGATCATTAATGGGGTTCCCTAAGGATCAGCTCTGGAATTCATCTCACATCCTCTGTGAAAAGAAGCAGCACGGTGATAAACCAGCTGATGGCAAAAAGTGATGGAGGAAGAAAAACATCATCAGGCTGGAAAAAGTTATGAAGTCCAGAAAAACTGTCTGCCTCCAGGGCAGGGGCAGCAGGACTAGGGTGGCAATGAAGGACAGAGAAGGCAATGTCATGCACTTAGGGTTGCACTCTTTCTGACCTTGCATCAGCTGTCTGAAAGCAGTCCAAGGCCGCTCTATAGCCACTGCAGAGAGAAAGGCAGCTCCAGAGGGCTGTTTACTTCACCTAAGCTGTGTCTGACTTTTATATGGCTGAAATTAACAGCAGAAATGAAGCAGTAATAGCCATTGCCATACACATACCATGTATGAGAGCATCATGCAAGCCTGTATAGGAGGAAAAAAGTGGTGCTTGCTCTAATATGTGGTTTCCCTATGGAGAGCCACACAGGACAGGGTGCAAGGCAGGGTGCAATCACAAAGACATGGAGCCCTGCAGACACAGCCAGTGTCACTGCAACATCTGCTTTAGGAAGTGAAGGTCACCCAACGGTGCTGGGACATAAAAGTGCGGGAGACCACAGCAGTATGGCAAGGAGCTGGCTACCCCAGGTAGCCGGGATGGCTAACCAGCTTGGGGTTGGCTGCTGGCACATCCCCAGCTCACAGTAGTAGGGATTTCAAGTTTCATCATCAACTCTAATTGGGACAGAGCAGTGATAATCCATCCTTAGGTCTCCAGCGGTGCTGCTTTATAGTCTGAGGGACATTTATTTCCTGGCAAATCTGGAAGAGGGAATCATAGAATCACAATCATTAAGGTTGGAAAAGACTTCTAAGACCATCTAGTCCAACTGTCCACCTACCATCAATATTGCCCACTAAACCATGTCTCTAAGCACCACATCTACACATTTCTTGAACACCTCCAGGGACGATGACTCTATCATCTCCCTGGAATAACTCTTCCAAGGCCTTTAGACATCATGTAATATTGTAGCATTTTCTTCATCTGTCCCAGCCGGGAGGGATTTCAACATCATCGACTGCTGGAGGTTGGTATTTCCTTTCCTTCCCCTGTAGGTATCCATCTCTATCCTGTTGAGCACAAAGAGTTCAATTACAATGAAATGGGCAACCTGCTCTAGAGGAAGGTGTCCCTGACCATGGAAGGGGGGTTGGAACTGGATGGTCTTTAAGGTCCCTTCCAACCTACGCCATATGATTCTATGATTCTATGAAATGAAGGCCATCTCAAGGCATCCATAACAAGGTCACCATGCTTCTGACCTGAGGGACCTGCTGCTGCCAGGCCGAAGATGCCCTTTATGAGAACAGAGATGTTGGAGGCACTTCTACAGTTTGGTGCCCACTGCATGTCCCTGTCCTTGATGAGACTGATCTCCAGATAGAGCCCTGGGCTAACAGGAGAAGGCAGCAAGTAACTTCTAATGCCTTGGAAGCAAGGGAATAGGTGCAGCGGTCAGTTTCTCTCTCCAGATTTTAACTCCATCCTTGAAGCACAGAAGACAGGTCAAAGCCTGCTTTAAAGCGAAACTCAGGCTGTAACCTATATGCCCAGACAGGCACACAGCCAGGTTCACACTGAGCGTTAACCCAGGCTCACAGGGCTTGTGTGTGGACAGTCTGGGCTGAACGCTTTGGTGGAAGAGTCAAAGCTGCGTGGGAAGAGTTGTCCTCAGGAAAGGAGCCAACGGTGTAAAGGCTGCGGTGCAGACAGCTGGTGAATGGTAGAGGTTGGAGCAGTGAGAGTGAAAGCAGCCAGAGCTGTGAGCAGGGCTGCAGCTGCCCAAGAGAGGAGGGATGCAGCTGGGGGTGAGATCTTGCAATCCCAGAGGCACCCACAGCATGGTCCAGATGGGGCAGCTTTTCCATAGGTGTTTTTGTCCTGGGGCTGAGTGTGCTGGTCCCAGCCATGGGAATGGGCTGCATGCCCAAAGCCTGAAACAGAGTGAGATGGCTTAGCAGTGGGTGAGATGTGCACAGCCCCCAGACACAGCAGGGGCTTTGCAAACTGGGCTCACCTGTGCTTGCTGCCCTGTCCTGGGGCTACCCAAAGCCTTTAGGAAAGGGTTGGGAGGGGTGATGCAGGAAGGCAGAGCAGCTGCACACAGTCTGAATCTGGGAAAGGTTGTGAGCATTACTAATATTTTGGTTTGGTTTATTAGAGACAAAGAGTAAAGCATGATATTTAGGCAAAGATTAGAAAGGAACAGTAAATAGTGGGCAAGAATAGCCAGGAACTGAATGATTTACTATGACAAATGACAAGGACAGCTGAATCACAGAATTGCAGGGGTTGGAAGGGACCTCAAGAGATCATTGAGTCCAACCCCACTGTTAAAGCAGGCTCCGTACAGCAGGTCACACAGGTAGGTGCTCAGATGGGTCTTGAACATCTCCAGAGAAGGAGACTCCACCACCTCCCTGGACAGCAAGCCATGGGCTCAGGTTAGAGCAGCAGAAGGAGGAACTCAAAGTGAACTGGGGCTTAGCTGGGGTGCAGGTGAATGTGTCTGTGCCCCTCAAATGCAATAGTTCATTTCTAACAGGAGCTGGAGGGTGGTGTTGGTGTACAGGAGGATTGAATTGAGGGGTTCTGTAGACTGAGAATAAAGTTAGTGATGGGCTCAGTGTCAGGGACTGTCCTGAAACTGCTCTGAATGGGATAGAAACAAGCACAGGGAAAGCTGAAGATATGGGGCTGAAATCTGCTCCTCTTGTCATCATCAGAGACAACAGAAAAGTCATTTTAGCCTCAGCTGAGAAGCAGATTGGCTAAAAATCTCTTACCTTAAAAGAGGTGTTGGGGTGCCCTCAAATATCCCCCCAGCCACTGCTCCAGAAGAGCACCAGTACCCCATGGGACATGACCCAGCCTTTGGGGATGTCCCGGACACCCAGCACCTCAGAGATGGCCCCAGGTGCCCACATGTGGCCAACCAAATTCAGACCCTGGAGCCAGTCAGGGTGCTGGAGAGGCAGCTCACACGGCCCAGACAAATTTGTTATAGAAACATCCTCAAATTTATCCCTCGATTTGGAGTCCAGTCCTAGAGCAGGGTCAGAGTAATGCCATACTTCAACCAGGGAATCTGCTTCTTGTTCATTTCTGAGCTGCCACCTTTCTGGGTTGTAACAGCAGCTGCCACCAACTGACTCTCACACAAGCAAGACTCAGGGAGCCTAAATGAAGCAAAATTCACAGATGAACACTGATAAACCCTCACAAGACAACAGAGTCAATGGGTCAGATGGGTTTCATTCCCATGCAGCTCAAATAATCTCTGCTACATTTGGATGAAGGCAGTCACATCAACATACACCTGCTGGAGAAGTGGACCCAAGAAACTTGAGAGGAAAGCACCTTCATCTGTCATGACTCCACTTTGCAGAGCAGCTAGTGAGGCAAAGTTTATTGAGTGAAATGTTCAGATGCAATATGATAAGGCACTTCCATGCCTGGAAGAAACACCTGCCTAGGGAGATTTCAGTAATGACTGCCTTGCAAAAGGGTCGTACTGTTGGGCAGCAAACGTCCTCATTGAGTCTGTTGAAGATCTGCATTTCATCCCGGTGCACAAGTTTTCCTGTTAAACCAGACTCCTAGGAAAGACTAATGCGGAAGGAGATGCAATCGAGGCAAGTTGGTGGAAAGATAACCCATCAATTACCCAGCGGCTTGGGATATTCCTTCAAAGGCCCATTCAATCAGACATCTGATTTGCATGTCTTTCCCATTTGCTGAAGGTACTCATTAGAAGCATTTAAATACAACCCTGACTGCTGCCCCACAAAGCCTTGGGTGGATGCTTTCGAGAACCTCATCTTTGTTTATCAGGGCTGTCAGAAGTTGCAATTACTGTAGAGCATGAAACAAAGTCCTTTATCACTCCTTTGAATCTGCTGGGATTAACATCTCCCCCTTGCAAAAATAAGTGTCTTTGCAGTCTTTAAAGATCCCAAAGATTGAGATCTGTTCTTTTAAGTCCCATCAGGAAGACAGCCACGGTGACCCCCAAACACTGGACTGATGTGATGCTCAGCTCAATGGCACCATCTTTTCCCCATTTTTTTAATAGCTTTGTGCCCAAGTGACCAGTTGCCACCCTGGTCCACATCTACTCATACCAATGCTTAGACTAAGGCATGGACAGCTGATTTCCCTTCAGCAGGAGTCCAGGGCTGGGTCCTGGCTGTCCTCAGCTGCAGTATCTTGGTTTTTTGGCCATGGAAAGGGGACCGCCCTGCAACAGGTCTGGCCTGTCCCTCCTCCTCCTCCTTGCCCCTCACTGCCCTGTCCTAGCCTTGCGCTCTCCCTTCTGGCTTTGCAATCTGAGCTATTTCAACATCCCCAGAGCTGGAGTGGGACCACAGTGCCATTTGGACCTCCGTTCAGCTACAGACAGATGCTCAGCCAAGAGGCTGGATTCTCGGGTGTCTAACAAGCTTCGATCATGGTTGGGTTGTTTGCGCTGTCTGTAAAGGACCAACGCATTTCTGACTTTCTGCATATCTGGTCACCCCTTCCCCATTTTACGGGCAGGACGTGACACCACCTCTTTCCTGTACGTGCAGGTGGTGATCTCTACCAAGGTCAAATCTACCTGGAAACTGGCCAGGGGTCTATTTTCATGTAAGATGTAGAAACTGAATGTCCTCCAGCCTGCCTTCCCCCTACGAATTTGCTTGAAGTCAGCCCAAAGCTTCAAAGGTTACTGTGGAAGGAGAAGGTTGAGAGATGATAGACCCTTGAGGAAAACAGCTAAAAAAAATCACTCCTCCCTTTCTCCTTCCCCCCTTTGGCAGAGCAACACAAGCAGACGTGGTGTAGACACAGCTGTACCCGCACACGAGGGCTTTGGTCAGCGCAGCGTGTGTTATCGTGGGAGGCAGCACGGCGAAACACGCTCCGGCAGGAGAAATCCTTGCAGCATTGGCCCGGCCTCGGTCAATATTTGTCCTGAGTTTGTGCAGAGCCAGCTCCGGCTCCATGGTCTGTGAGGACGGCTGCACGTCCCCGCGCATCCATGGGTTGGGAGCATCCAAACACGGAGATGGAGCTGGCTGGGCACTGGAAGAGATATCGGAGAGGTGCCCCAAAATCCCACCTAGCCCAGGGCCCCACTGAGCCCTTTGTGCACCAGCATCCCAAACGCCAGCAATAAAGCCTTTAAAGGAAGAAAGTTTTGTTAGCCTTATGCCAGCCTTTGATTTCTGCTTGGATGTTCTCATACGATGTATAAAGGTAGTGTCTCTAATGAGATTACATATTATAGTCAGTCAGGAGCTGTCAAAGGGCTGTTTCTAATGGGATTAAAATGTATAGCACCCAGTTATAGCCGTAATTGCATTACACCCGTAAGGAGAGCCTGCAGTGTAAACCGAAGGCAGGTCAGGGATACGGCGCACACTGCTTCGCTTCAGCATCTCCCAAGCTACTTCCCTGTTTTCCCCTTTTTTCTCCCCCCTTGTCTTGGATGAAGAACAAAGAGGGAGAAGATTTAGCAGAGTGTCAGGAAGTGACTGGAGGCTAATCCCTCACTGACACTCCCCAGCACCAGGGGGAAGTAACTGAGATCAGCCAAATTGGCATATCAAAAGCCTTCTAATTATGTCAGTGGTGGCTTGAGCCAATTCCTAACATTCTTATTCATGGAGTTTCCAGCACAAGAAAACCCTCCTTAATCCAAGCTGCTGTTGTGCAGAATGTAATGTCATGGATGGGTTTCTCTTTGTCAGCACTGCGGGGTGGTGGGAGGCTCCAGCCCCATGTGATGGCCAGACGCAGCGGCTGAGCTCCAGGGGCATCCTCCAGTTGCTTTTCATGGCTGGGTTTTGCCAATGTGAATGTACCACCAAAAAAAAAACAAATAAAATCTCCCATTTCCACTCACTTGCACATTGGTCATGGAGTGTTATGGTGAGCTCAGATCACTTTTTTCCAAAAAAATGATTGTTTGAGAGGAGAGACCGCTCTGTGTGTCCCCTCAGGTTATGACACTGATCATGGTACCGTATCACCAAACACCGCTTGTGTACCAACCCCATGTACAACATTATGCTGTTAAACCCACTGGGGCCAGCACTTAAGTAGCTCCAGCTCTTAAAAAGATGCTCCATCCCAGGTCTGTGCTCCTTGCTGCGACCCCAGTGCTAGTAACGTCCACACACGGGACAGTGAGCAAACACACGTTGGGTTTGCCCATGGCCATTGAACATCCAGAGGTGAGGACGAGCCTAGGACCCAGAGCATCCTGGCAGCTGGTGTCTGTCCTACCTGTAGGGCCGCACGCCTCCTTCCAGCAGGGCCAGCCAGCTGGCTGGGAGGCTGGGAGTTTAAAGCTGTAATAACGCCGGGTCCGTAGGTAGCACTTTTCATCTGCAGTCTCCAATCTCTTGACAAATATTGCTCGCAGTAGTGAAGATCTGAGAAGAACAAAGGGGTTGGGCCTGTGCCCATCTTTCTTCTTTGTAATATGCAAAGAGGGCCAGAAATCGCTTTGTTCATGTTAGATTTTGTTTTTTGTTGTGCTTTTGTTTTTTTTCCTAAGGTATTAGAAATGCAGATCTTTATTGCTCAAGAGAAAACAGCACACTCACAGGACCGAATAGACACTGAGCAGGTGACACTCGAGCAAACAGGGAAGTGATTTGTTCTCAAGCTATTTAAATCACTATCTTTTGTGTCTTACTGTTGTTGTTGTTACAGCTCAAGAGTCAGCAAAACACTTGAGAGCGAAGGGACTTTGGGCAGGACCTCTGCATATCACCCTTGTGATGCTCATCACCTCTGCAAGCCTGGGCTTTGCGTCCATGCCTGAAAGAAGCACACAGAAGCAGCCAGTTTATTTTTCTTGCAAACTCCTTTTTCTGGAGAGCCTAGGGGGCTCCTTCCCATGGGGAAAAGCCAAACATTGCCTGAAGGGCAGAAAGTGAAGTGTGCTGATCCCTCGCAGCTCACGGCTAAGTATGGGGACAGGCACAGCTCCTCTGGTGGTGGCATCACTGTCCCAAAGCCACTCGCCCTTAACTCCCCCCAGAACACAACCCCATTGTGCAAGCAGCTTCTCCAGGCTCACTCTGCCCTTCCTGGGACACAGAATCTTTCCCAACCCACACAAGGCAGAGTAAAATCCTGACACCCACTCACCACCCCCCAGCGCTCCATCAAAGGGGAAATGTGCAGAGTGGAGTGAGGTGATGGGGGGCTCTTGGGGAGTGTGGGGCGAAGGTGTGCTGGTCATCCATGGGGTGTTTGGGCTGAGAGGGTCCCATCTTCCTCAGCAGTGGGAGTGGGGATGGAGTGATTGGTTGTGGTCAGGGCTCTGCTGGGGGGAGCAGTGGGGACAGAGGTCTCCTAGAGCCGTTGGGAGGTGTTCAGTGCAAGGACCTGACCCCTGTTTTTAGCAGAGGAGAGCACCATGGCTAAGCCAGGTCTCAATTTTTTCCTGATTAATGCTGGCTGTTTTCTAGCTCAGGTGCTTGGGATGGATACCAGGTAAATGGATAGTATATCCCCCTCACATTGCACAAAAGTTAACAAGCCTCTGCCCACCCCAAATCCCATTGGGGCTTCACTGCAGAGACAAGATAGGGATGAGAGGTGAACATGGGTTCCAGAAGCACCCATCTGACATCCCAGCAGCATTATTGTTCCAGGGATATCAGGGACACCCCCTTCCCAGCCTGAGCTCCCAGCATAAGCCCTTCCTTGGGGGATCCATTTCCAGCCCTTTTCCTGGCCAAGTTGCAGCAGAAGGGAGTCACCCAGCTGCCAAAAGCTGGCTGCCCTGCGATGCCGATGGCAGAACGGGGCTGGGGGCTGAGGGTGCCAGATGCACGCTCCATCCCCTACCCCAGGCGCCAGGTCCGACTCGCCTCCCCCAGCTCCAGCATCACCTGCCTGTTTATACGGGAGATTTGAAAGCTGTTACCTCCAACTCTTTTTATACCCTGGTCTAATCTAGATACTGTTAATGATATTTACTTTCAAGACGCTCACCTTAGATTGGCTTTTCAACATCTAAATTAAGTGTTCCATCCCAGTCTTTGATATCATGACGGCACTTCAGCTACCTTTGATCATATCTACTAAGTATTCTCATTAGTAATCAACATTACTTACTTAAAATAAACACATGTTTTCTTGAAGCTTTGCGGTTACGCTTAATCAGCCGCAAAAATTCCCCTTAAGACGGTTTGTATCATTCAAGGGCATTCGCGTCCATAACCCCATAAATAGCTGTTGTTTTCCGTGCGCTCTCCCAAATGCTGTCTGTTGAGATCTGACTTTCCACGAGAAGGGCTTGATAGCTGTAACATCCCCCTACCTCTCACAGTGACTGTCCCTTTGGCACACAGAAAATGGTGAGAAAGTTTTGGGTTTTAGGTAAGCTGTGTGTGATTGGAGCACCAGATCTCTACTGAGTCCTGCCTTGTTCAGAGCCCTACATCTGACACGTTAGGATGCTAAGGAACAGCCTAGGGCACGAGCAGCCCTGCATCCATCCAAGCAAGTCACCAGGGGAGGTAAATATGTGCCTTCCACTTTCCAGCCCTGAAAGTGTCCCTGTTTCCCCCTCTCCAAGCTCCTCCTCCCTTTAGATCCCCACCCTGGCACCCACATCTCAGGGTGCCTTAGACCCCCCAGATTATCACCAGCCACTCCCGCTGGGGGTGTCGAGTGGCAAAGAGGAGGTGACCCCCAGGAGACAGCAGTGTTGATGCTGGGTTCCCACCTGGACTTCTCCATCCATTGGGATGGGACCACGCCACCTCCCTGCCTGCAGGCTACGGAGGGATTAGGGACACTAAGCCCCCTGCCAGGGAGGGATTTGGCAGAGTCTAAATCTTTCCTGCTGCTGATAACGTTTCCTCCAGTTTCCTCCGGCTTCACCCCATCCCCTCCGCCCTTTGATGTCAACTGGAGGCACCAGGTCTAAAACAGCCACCGCTGTTGATTAGACCTAATTAGTCCCTAATGCCCTCTTAAATCCCATTTAAAAAGGGAGCCATTCAGCATGCCCAGGGCTGAGACAGCCCTGGCTGAAGGAAACGTTAAGGTGTCGGTAATCAAAAGGAAGGAGAGTGCTCTCCAGGTAATTCAAGATGAGCAGGGTGCTTATGGTGGGCACCAGCCCTTGTAGCAAAGGCCCACATAGACTGGATGGCAGGGAGCATCCCCCAGTGCTGGGGGCACCCCAAAACCACGTGTGCTCCTCCCCAAGCCAACGAAACCCTCCTGCTCAACCTAATATCCTCCATTGGGACAAGAGGCTGATTTGTGATGCAGGAAGAAGCCAGCAGCGAGGGAAGGAGGAGGAAAGGGGATGAAAGCTCCAGTAGTCCAGGAATTGTGGTAGGGTTCTCAATAGCAGTGTTTTTCCCACCAGATATCTTTTCAGCAGGGAGTTATACCAACCAGTCTGCTCAACTGATAACCCTTGGGGTCCTTTCCCTGTGTGTGGAGAGGAGAGCATCCTCCCTTCACCCACCTCATCCCTCACCAACACAAGAGGTATCAACACAGCCAGGACCAAGAGATTAGGGCATTGGTTTAGGGAGGCACAGTGGGGATGAAGTCCCACTTATCACATTTGAGTACCACTAACCTCCGTGGCTCCTTGCCATTCCATCCTCATCCCATGTCGTCCATGAGGCTCAAGAGCTGGGAATGAGATATTCTCCAGCCTGGGTCTTTCCCTCAGCCACACGATCAACCTCCCGCCTTTAGGTCCAACTTTCTCTAGAAACCGGGCCTGCATCCAAATTAATTTTCTGTATGTGTTGTTGGAGCGATTAGATCTGCAAATCAACATAGCCACAAACTGAATAATGCACCAGTGCCTAGCGCTGTCGGGGCAAAGCCCCAAGTTCCTCATCAAGTTCAGTCCTGCAAAGCCTGTAACTAATGATTTTTCTCACTTGGCCCGGAGTCAGCGCTGTATCTCTCGCATGCACACACAAACATTGTACGTGTGCCTCGTTAGCATAGAGCGATCTGCAGATAAAGGGTGGCAGAGCAGAGCACCAGCACTGGGACACTCACACGGCACCTCACCTTCACCTCTGAAGGGATGCCAAGCCTGGCAGAGCCAACATGAGGGCAGGAGGAGCATCTCACCACCCAGAGCTCTTCATTTTGGGCACTTATCTCTTGCTGGGAAGTTCCGAAGGTCTCTTTTCAGTCCTGATAATAAGAGCTGGCCCAAAGCCTGCTGATGTTGATGAAAGCCAAGGATGAGTTCAGTGTTTCAGAGCAGAGTCTTCACAAACCCATGTGAACTGCTGTTGGCCTGGCAGGTCCCAGCTGCAGTTACCACCACCCTGGACACACCAGCCTGGAAGCAGAAGGTGACCGTAGCTCCCAGGACCTCCCTAGACATCAGCACGTTGGATCCAGAGAGAGGAGAGGCAAGGGATGCAGGAGGCCTTCTCCCACCAGCATGTGCTGATCCCCAAGGTTTCTTTGCTGGAGATGCTGGAGCCCAGTTTGAACCCTCTCACCAGGTTTGGGAGTCCCTGGCTATGCTGATGGGATGCAGGGGACAAGCATGGGGCAGGAAGCCAACACCAGGCTCTGGCCTGCTCTGCCTCGCAGGAGTAGGCCTGCACTCGTGAGCTCCACCAGCAGCCTTGGTGGACTGGATGATCTTAGTGGCTTTTTCCAACCTTAGTGATTCTACGATTCTGTGATTCTATGGTTCTGTGAGTCTATGAAAGAGAGCCCAGGTAAGGCCAGGGTGGCATTTACATTACTCACCAGTCACTGACTTCTGGAGCTGAGCAGGTGCCTCAGCAACCTCTGTAGTCACCAAAGGCCCTCAGTTCTCCCAGCTATACAGATTAGATCTCCAGCAACTATAAGGGGAGCATAGCGAGACCCCTAGGCCTGTCTGCATTTAGACACCATTGGTGACTGAAGCAGAATGAGATGAAGGTTTGCATTACTGCAGGAGATACCAGGACAAATGAGGCCCAGCTGGAACCAGGGTGAAAGATCGGTAAAATGAGTTTGGGGAGTGAAAACAATTATTTTTAATTTTTATTTATTTATTTATTTCACCACAGGGATATTCCTGCCCATGCTGGTGACAGCTCAGGGCAGAGAGGACACCAGTGGTGGATGCCAGCTCCCAGGACAAGGTGGGCATTTAGTCCCCGCTCCTCACTCCACAAAAAGCCCGGAGGAGATGCCATTTTTCAGAACTACCTTGATATTTGGTGGAGAAGCATCTTTGTGAACGGCTTGCTCTCCCAGCCTGGCACCTCTCTGTCACAGCATCATGATGCTTCTGTGCCCAGCTAGAGCTCCAGCCATGAGCATCAGTTGGATTACACCATTATCCATTTAATTCCATTTCCTTGAAACCGGTGTTTATCTAAATTATCATTTAGGCTGTCAATCAGCAGTGATACCTATTATTCTCCATATTATACTTCCTAAAAACAACGGTGCCTCTTAACTGACATAGCAGGACATCCATCAATCCCTCATTCCTGTCCCATGAGTTGGCCAAAACTGAAAAGAAGGTGAGCACCCCTCAATTCTATTGTTTGTTGTGCAGCACCTATAAACACACTCCTTCGAGGTTTGTTCAAAGGAACAGCCTTACCATGAGCACTAAGAAGGATGGTGTTCACTCACACCAAGCCCATCTGTCAGCACTGCTCTCCTGAGGTAGCCCCAGCTCACACGAGCAGGAAGGGAAAGGAGTCCTGCACGTGGAGCTTGTACCAGCTTGCCAGGCAAAGTATCAGCGCAGAAGAATGCACCTACAAGTATAACTTCATGTATTTACCCTAGGGCCTCTGACATTGCAGAACTATTGCCCCAGCTCACACCTCTACCAGATGTTGACAAACAGCAAAGGTTTGGGGTGAAATCATCCTCAGAAGAGGAAAAGACGAGAGGGCTTCTGCCTTGGGCTGGCTTTGCACTGTCTGCATGGCCATGGGAGGGACAGACCCTGCTAACCGCCCCAGCAGAGACCACGCAGCCCTCCCCAGGGCCTCTGCTGGACACTGTTGTGGTGGGGATCTTCTCTCCTTTCCATGGTTTTCTTCTGGGAAGGAAGGAAATGGAGCAGGCCAGATGGAAGCAGGATGTCCTAGAGGCCATGGCTTGCACCTACCACTCAGTTTGTGTGCATTCATGGACAATGGGGTGAAATCAGTGTCCAGCCAGCTGCTACTCTTGAACAGACATCCTCTTTCTGCAGGAGATAGAGACAAATGGGAACTCTTTTGGGTCTCCGTCTCCTCTTGGGTGGCATCTGAGTGGTGGTGGGGACATGCTTACGGGGCCCTGACATGCAGTGGGATGTAGCACTATGGCGAGGGGGACGTGAGGGTAATGCTCCCCATCTCTTCCCTGGATGGGTCCCAGCACAAGGGTCTTAGCATGTGAAAAGCATCCTCAGGCTGGGCTCAGCCACCCACTCATGCTGTGGTGAGAGCCCAGCATCTCCTGGTACCCCACCATGCGGCTTCTCCTTGCAATGCCTTTGCTCTGCAACAAGATCAAAAGGCATCCAACCCACTGATGGCTCCATTTGTGTCGAAAGGCTCCCTGATTACCTCACCATTAGCTGCACCCATTAAACAAAATCTGAAAGGTTTTAGACAAAGCTGAGGTTTCAGATGAGAGGGCAAAGGAATGACTCAGTGCCTTTCAACGCCAAAGTCTTCTCCTCCGTCCTGTTTGTACAGCACCTAGCACGAGGGGTCCAGGTGCACGCCTAGGGCTCTGAAACACCGCCACAATTAAATAATAAGTGTAATAGCAGCTGTACTCCCACCAGCAGGGTTTCATTTTATTACTTAAATATTCAGTTGTGCTTGGTAACACCTCTCAGAGATGCAGTTTGTTTCAGCAAAGAGAAGGGTGACCCCAGGCCAGCCATTGGCATGGCATGGGTATGGCTGGAGTCCACGGGGCAGAAAGAAGTGGCCTCAGGGTCCTGCCCTTCCCCAAGGGCTGGGGTAGGGCTGGGCAACGACTTTCCAACTGATATTAACTGCTTGTGGAGCCTATAAGGGTGGTGAGTCCCAGCTTGGGTCATCTCCAAATGAAACCCATGGTTGTAGGCATCTCTGCAGCCAAGAGCATCTGGGGACGACAGCCACAGCGGCATCGACACGGAGCTGGGTGCATGCGAAGGGGAGCAGACAGGGGTGTAGAAGCTGTTCCCCCCCTCCCTTTCCACCTGGAGAATTAGCAATAAACACCCAATTTCAATCCTAAAAAAAGAAATGGTAGAAAACAAGCAGTGCTGTGGTTTGGCAGCACTGCCTGAGGTTTGAGCTGACAATCGTTCTCTTGCTTTTGGGCAACAAACCCAACATGAGGGCAGCCTCCAGAAGGACAGGTCTCTGCAGGAAGACCCTGGAGACCCTCTACCAGGCTCTTGGCATTGGTTGACCATGGTCCCACGCAGAACCCATCACCAGGCTCTTGACAGGGCTGAGGGGGCTCCTGGAAAGCAGGCTGCCTCCAGCCTGGTGCTTCTCCTTGACATGGGCTGGGGCATCTTGCTCTGGCCTTGCTTGAGCATGGGGTTGAACAGGATGGACCCAGAGGTCCCTGCCAGCCTCAGCCATCCTGTGATTCTCCTGCCAGGTCCAGCCCACGGCTCAGAGCCCTGGTGGGATCAACCTGCATCTATCTCAGAAGAAATAGTGCCATCTACTGACATCAATAACCCTATTCCTAGAAAGCAGAGGGTGGATTCTTATCTCCCTTATGCCAACGAACATTTGGCATTAGGTCAGCTTGAGATACAGGCATGGAGCCACACTGGTGGTGGTCACACCAGTGACCCACATGCTAGGCTGGTGCACGCTGGCAGCCTGAGACCCCCATGGACATCCAGGGTCACCCCACGTGCTGCAGTGTGCAGTTGGGGTGGGCACAGCACCAGGGACACAGACCCTAAGTCACCCTTGGGAGAAGGGCTGGAGCAGAACATGCTGCTCACTGCAGGATTTAATTGATCTTTATCCTCTTCACTGTAATTAATGAACAAAGCTGAACCCTTCCAACAGGCTTCAAAGATTATCCCGTCTCACTTAATTTCTTCGTATAGTTTTTCAGCCTGACCTGTGGTCCTACTTCCTCTGATGCTGGGGCTCCCAGAGGATTTACAGGAGAAAGTACCCAGGCCTGGGTGATAGGGGTTGAGACACCTTTTAGCGGTCTTTCTTAGCTCCACAAAAGCCTCAGCTCCCATGCAAGTCCCCAGGAGGTAACAGCACTCAGCATGATGGTCCCTAGGGGAGTTCAGAAAAGAAATAAAACACTGAAATTCTGTTCCATTCTGCTTTATTCTATTCATTATATGTATTATATGTTGCAAATATATTATTTTATTATGTTATATTGTATTCTAGTGCATTATTATGAGACACCAGCCCGGCTTGCTTGGTCCAGCATTGAGGCCACCTTCCTGTGCAGGGACCACTACAGCAGATGTCATGGGTCTCAGATGCTGGCAATGCAAAAATCACTCTGCAGGTCCAAAACTACTGGGAGAAGCCAATCCATCCCTCCATCCCAGCTACAGGAAAACCCCACAATCCCAGTCTGGGAGAGCCCTGTGCTGGGGAGATGGTCCTACCTCCATCACATCCCTGGGGCTGTGCGAGTCACAGAGAGCAGGTTGAAAGCAGGTCAACATGCAAGTCAACAAAGCCTGGTGAATCTTGGCTTGGGAACGGCCCATGGAAAGCAAAGCTCCCGATTTTCTGATTTTCTGAGCTGACCTAACAATAGTGAAACCATCAAAGCAGGAGGCGCATTCCTGAGGTTTGACCCAGTGCGGCAAAGCCAATGAAAGGTTCCCACTGAATTCAACGGACATTGGACTGCAGCCACAAAACTTGCAGGTAGCCGAGATTTATTTATTTTTCTCCCCTATGGTTTTGTCCAAGGCTTCATCCCGCTGGGGCTCTGTCTCATCCTGCAACAAGGAAGTCAAATTTATTCTACAGAGGCACTTTAACACATTTGGTAGATAACCAAATATATATAGTTAGAAACATTACCATGTATGTATAGATGACATATATATTGTGTACACATACAAATAACCTCCCAAATGAGAGGCCAGCATAAAAAGACAGAATAAACACTGTAATAATTCTAATTATGCAACATATTCTGCCTAACATATTTATTTTTAATGGTAGTCATTTTAATAGCTCTAAGGCCCTGAATTAGTCCAATATGTTCTTAACTACGTTCACTTTAAATACAAATGATAATGACTTTTCCAGAGGGTCCGGCGTCCTGGATGAGTTTGCCGTGCACCAGTCTATTCTGCTTAACGTGTTTACTTTTAATAACAGGTTTAATGATGCACTCAGGGCCTAATAACCATGTTTAGTCACAAAGAGAAAAACCAGCTACGAAATACTTTCTCTAAAAACTAGGCTACAGGGGATCGTTGGCCATCCTCTAACGTGCCTCAATGCATTTCAGCTCTGCCTGCACCCAGGCAGGGTGCTGGGATTTTTGGGGAGGGTTTTGGGGTGGCCAACAAGAATGGGGTGCTGCAGGGAGCTCAAGATGACTAATCTGGCTTTGCCTCCTCCCATCCTCTGTGCTCAGTGGATGGATTTGAGGAGATGGATGGGGACAGCTTCAAAAGGAGGTGTCTGTGGGCATCACAGGGCTCTTGCAGGTGGAGATGTGCCAGAGAGGAGTTGGCTTGAAAAATCACACCCACCACTCATTTAAAAGAAAAAAAAAAAAAAAAAGCAACGCGAAACCACCACCACCAAAACCTCAACTCCTACCTTCAGCTTTAAGCAGTTTCCCAAGAACTAGAAACACAATTAAATTAAGCAGCAGCTGCTCTCATGCCTGAATCAAGTCATCCCCACCAGCCCCAGCAGGGCCCCATGTGGCTGGGGACAGGTGGGACCCCTTGGGCACATCCACTCTGGCAGAAAGCTGCTTTGCTAGCGGGGTGCTGGATCCCCAAACCATGCTTCCAGGCTTCCCAACCTGCTGCATCCAGACCCATCTGAGCCCAGAGCCATGTCCAGACCTGTGCAATATCACACAGCAAGGAGATGCTTGGAGCCACATCCTGCATGCATAGAGCAGCCCTCCCCATGCCTGATGACACCCACCCATGGGGTATCACACCAATACCCAGTGCAAGGCAGTGTTTTTACAGAATCATGAAATTGTCCGTGTTGGAAAAGACCTTCAAGGCCCCCAAGTCCAACCATCAACCTGACCTTCTGAGTCCTACAACTAACTCACGTCCCTTAGTGCCACATCCACACGTCTTAAATACCGACAGGGATGGGGACCCTTCCACCTCCCTGGGCAGCCCATTCCTAGGCTTGACCATCCTTTCCATTGAAGAAATCCTTCCTAATATCCACCCTAACCCTCCCCTGGCCATTTTCTCATGTTCTGTCATTTATCACCTAGGAAAAGAGAGCTTTCTGGCAAAGTCAAAGTTCCCCCAGGCATCGCGCTTCTCCCCCCTGACTCATAAGCATCCCAGGGTGCCCAGTTTGCACCAAAATCCTCCAAACAATCCTAAACATAACTGCTATGGATCTCACCAAACTCCAACCCTGGTTACATGAAAAACCCTTGCAAGGCTTGAACCCGCTCTAATTTGTATGCCTTCTGCCCCAGGGCCCACACGAAAGGGGAGGGTGGAATCCAATAGCGTGTTGTGCATAAGGAGATGATGCCAGAGATAACCTTATTGCTAATAATAACCGTGGAATCCGTCCCTGTGAACAGGCCCCACTGAATGCCCCAACACAAACATTCCTTGGTTAGGTTTTTCTGCCTCCAAATATTTCGTTGGAGTGCTTAAATACTAATCACAGAACTCGGGTGAATGCTTTTTATCTTCAAAGTGCTGCAGAAAAAAAAAATTAAAAAAAATAAAATTAATTCATTAATCAAAGATAATTACAGGGCACAAAATCTGCCTTGCCAAGCACGGGAGCAAGCCAAGAGCCCAACAAAACGCCATTGCGGGGACTCCGAGCATCGCTCCGACGCGGAGGTGATTTTCCCAGAGCAGTGCCCGAGCCGGATCCTGCTTGTTACTGCTCAAGCTGTCCGCCTGACATGTGTTAGGCTGTGTGTCTGCCGTGCAGGAAATAGGGTTTGAAGCTCACAGCCAGGAGCAAAAGCTCCGATTGAGGCTTTAATGAAGCTGGGATTGAGTGGCGAGGGTGGTTCAGTGAAGCAGTAAATGCAAACACATTATCACCTGAGAACTTGCTCCAATTTCACACCAATTAACTAGGAATGAGAGAGGGCTGGGGCTGGCTGCAGAGATGTCTGATAATCCCGTGAATGGGCAGAAATGGCTCCTACAAGGAGAAGCCTGTGCCAAAACGAGTTTGTTAGATAACGGCAGGCCGGGCAATTTTGTCTTGGGGAGCAAGCATGTCGTTACTGGAGCTGCTTTTATTAGCAAACGCTACATACATCTGCAGAAATACAGATGCCCGTGAGGGAAGCAGGGGTGGAAGGCAATAAAGCAATAGTTATTTCACCCCTCTGCCAATGCAATGCATGGCAGCAGAGGGTAGGGATGCATGGGAAGTGGCCCTTGGGACAGTCAGAGTTGCCCTTGGTGATGGGGGGGAGGGGTTAGGTCTGACAAATTTGGGTCTGTAAGTGCTAAGTGGGTCTCCAAAACTCAACCAGGGGTGACAAATCTCCATCCCATTTTCACCATGTTCTAATATTTGAGTCATTTCCCCTTTTTCCTGCTGGGTTTACTTCCAGGTTAGAAGCTAGGGAGGGAAAGGGGAGGCAGTTTAAGGGAAGTGCTCTTTAAAGGATTTTTATGGATTAAATACTAAACCAAATCACACCCTTAGTGTGCAGAGCTCTCCCTTACCCCTTCATTAACTGCTGGGCTCGATGCCTGCAGCCAGCCTGACTCTCCCAAACTGTGCCACGAGGCTTCCTGGAATCATCAGCATGAATTAGAGCAAATTCTAGTATTTGAATGAAGTCTCACCTTCATTCTAAAATACAGAGTCTAGTACAAATGCACGTGCAAGAGCCCCTCGCTGGGTTTCATGCTGGCTGGAGAGGATCTCAAGAACAAGTGGATATTGGGGGTGGTTTCCATTTGGGCAGGAAATAGTTCTGGCTTGATGGAGCTCCCCATCTCCTGTTAGGGCAGGTGCTGTGATGAAGTGGGGACTGCTCCTAGTGTCCTCCAATGGCTGGTCCATCCATCGGAGCAGTGGCAATGGGCTGCTCACAAGCCCTTGAAGCGCAGCCCATCTCCCTGCATCACTTGGGTTGGGGACAAACCTGCAGAGCCATTTAACCCTGCACTCTCCAAGGGGTACCCCACTCACTCTGGGGAAAATCTCCTGCGTTGTGCACAAGCCCTGGAGCTAATCCACAGGGCTCTTCCGACTCGTGGCCTCCAGCCTGTAATTATCTTAAGGACAACAATTAAACCGTTGGATGCACGTGATGGGTTGGGGCAGCACGGTGGCTAATCCCTGCAGCATTCTGGAGCTGCAATGGCTGCACTCCGCAGGGCAGTGGGGGTGGGCTGAGCCTGAGCAGTGCCATAGGCAGCAGGAGCCCCCAAAAAGTCTGCATCAGCCAAGGGTCCCATCCCAGCCACCCTTCTGCTTAATGCTCTGGTTGTAAAGTTCAGCAGAGAAAATGAGGTCTTTCTGTTTCCACGTCAGTCCTGGGTCTGGCACAGTTGGGTCCTGCTCCATCCATGTGTACGTGCGTAACACACACACATCCTCCTGCCTTTCCCATCCCTGACCACAGCATCCTGCTGCTTTCACGTTCCCTGTTGCACACCCAGATGTTTTGTACCCAAGCAGCTGCAAAGCAAGAACAAGGAGATGGAGAACGAAGAATTGTGTGACAAACCTCTGTCCTTCCAAGCTCCTGATATATATTTTTAAAAGGAATCATTATTTTTTCTACTTTTTCTGAAAGCATCATCCTCATTTGTAATTTTCCGCCTCCCCTCATCACCAACCCTCCTGCCCCAGCAAGGTGACCCTTTTCTCCCCCATCGCTTCTTCCCCGCTCCAGCACTGCAGATGTGAGGAGGGGGGAATCATTCACAACGATGCACCATTTTCACTGGACATGGTCTTCCAAAGATTTACAAAATTTCCAAAATTTCTTAATAATCCCCTTTGCTTCCTTTCCCCAAAACAAAATATAATTTCAGCCATTTAGACTAAACGTGAGTCACCTGGGTTTAAAAGTATATATCTACTTTTAGCTCAAAATATTTTTTTGAAGTTTCTGGTCAAAACCAGCTCATTATGGTCGAACAAACTGTTTTATTACAACCCAAACAAATCTGAATTCCTTTTCAATTAAATGTACAATTTCTGAACACAAGCAAAATTTTCTTTCCTTTTTTTTTTTTCCCCTTCTTTTCTTAAATGGAAATAATTGGGGGAAATCCCCCCCTGGTGCCCTCGTGCTGCCGCTGACACCACGAGCCCTGTGCTCCCAGATCCCATCCTGTGCCCCATGGGTGCCCACTTGGCCACATCAAAACCTCAGGGCAGACCCAGCCATGGGGCTGGGGATACAGAAAAGCCCACAGCAAACTCACTGTTGGCTTCATCCAGATGCCAATCTTGTCACCCAAAAGGGCTGTGGGTGCTTTCAGAGAAGGATGGGGAGAGGTCAAGGCAGAAGAACATCACTTGGGCTGCCCCAAGGGCTGCACGGTCCCACACTGAGGACACCTATGCAGGCAGGTAATATGGTTATCACATATCATCTGCAGATTGAGAATCATAGAATCATTAAGGTTGGAAAAGACCTCTAAGATCACCAAGTCCAACCATCAACCCATCCCCATTAAACCATGTCCCTCAGTGCCACATCTCCACATTTCTTGAATACCTCCAGGGACAGTGACTCCACCACCCTCCTGGGCAGCCTGTTCCCGTGCATCACCACTCTTTTTGAGATGAATTTTTTCCTAATATCCAACCCGAGCCTCCCCTGGAGCATATTATCCATGCACTCCAGATCTCAGGTTACAAATGACATAAATGCAACCTTATATCTTTCCATTCATAAAAACATATATGCACAGCTGTTGAATGTTCCAGGCTGTCTTCCCCACGGTGAAGCTCTCCACTGTCCCCATCTGTCCCCACGTGAGCAGCAGGTATGGCTTCAGGACCATGCATGGATTTGGGGTGAGCAACACGAATCAGCTCAGTTCCTTCACGCATCCTTTTCTACTTCTGGCCCCAGAGAGAACACACAGTGTGGTGGCTTGTATCCCTGTCCCCACACCAGCCACCGCTCTAAATGACACAGCCAGCCAGGCAGCATCCCTTCATGTGTGTGTGTCTATGAGCAGCAGCATTTCAAGTAAGTGAAGCCCTGATGCCTTCAAGTCAGGCATAGCGTTGGGTGTAAGTGCCACTCAGCCTCACTGAGAATTTTATTTTTGGGGTCACCTGTGAGCATCTGACTTTTTTATTTGCCTTTCTAGAGGGTGTTTGTGCTGAGTTTCTATCAGAAACCAGCAGGCTGGTGGCTCTCCCCAGCGCCTCGAGTACTGAGCAGCACCGGGATGGGCACTTACAGCACTGCCTGGATTATCACAGCGAGGGTGAAAAAGCCTAAGAAGCGAGTAGGAGGGATGGACTATCTGTAGATCTTCACATCAAGATGTTCACAAGCCAACAAGCTGCTGGGCTCGATGAGCACGGCAGAGCAGTATTCAACAGCCTGCCTTGCACCAGAGATCAAGCAGAGCGATCTTCTCCGCCTTTAAAATGCATGAAGCTGCAAAATCTTGAGGGCATACAGACTTACTTTGATTGCAGGGCTGGTATCTTGGAAGCTGCATTCCTTTAATTTCCTTTAGCTGGTTGCTTTCCCCATGAAGGACAGGCACAGGGTGGTGAGTTTGCAGTGGTAACTGGTTTTGCTTCATTTTCCACTTCTCCCCTGCTACAAGGAAAGAAGTGCGGAGCTTCGGAGACCTGCCTGCCTCTTCCTATGCAGACAGAAAGGGCTGGGTGTCTGTGTTTAATTACAGCCTGAAAGAACTGCATTTAAAAGACAACAGCAAGCTATTTAATTAATACTTATCATTAGCACACATAGGAATGCCTAGCAGCAAATTGCAACAACAAAGCAATTCCTTTTATTTTTTTTTCTTGCACTTGGGATAAATTAATTTAAAAAAAAAAAAAAAAAGAGTAAACAAACCATTTTCACCAGATTTGAGATGACTTTTTGTGGAGTGGGAGTACTGGGACAGTGGCTGTTACCCCAGCACAGCCCGGATCTATAGGAGCAGGTCTTCCTAACTCCAGCTCTACTGGCCCAGAAGCTTATCTTCATCTATATCCATCTATCTGCCTCTCTATCTCAGCATTCACACTGGGCTCATCCCCATGTCTGAGCGCCTACTTGTCTTCATACCTGTCCATAAATTACACAGTGCCCCCAGGGCATTATAAATAATAATTCAACTCCCAAACCTTCAGAACACTTTTAAAGAATTGGCTTATAATTCACCGCGCTGTGGACTCCTCCTCCCAGCCCATAGAGGCAGTGCTGGAGGAGGACGTGATGCACTGGTCAGCTGAGGAAACACCCCCAGATCAGCCCCATGCGTGGGAGGGACAGGGTAGGTGCCCATGGGCTGGTGGGTGGTGATGGAGGAAGGCTCTGGACTGCTCTGCTGCTGGGAAATAGCATCCTCATCTTCATCCCATTGGGGATTTGTGTAACTCCTCGTTTCAACTCAGCCAGCCCTGCAAACAGCCTGTCGTCCCATGTCCTCCTTTAATTAATAGCACTTGTAATAGCACTGTTAATGATCAGAGTGATGAATCACAGCGTGGCACTGTTGCCCACATCTCCACGGGGCACAACATCAGGCAATGACCACTGGTTTGGGAGCAGATGGCTTTAAGAGCAAACCCCCATATTTAGCCAGGCAGACTCAATCCATGCTGGGACAGGTGTCCCAGATCCCAAATCCCAGATTTCATACACCAAAAAAGGCCACAGGACACCAAGATGTTTTGGAATGCATGAACTATGGGGTAGAAACCTCCAGATGAGCCATGGGAGACTCCATTCCTGTATCCCAACACATTTACATCTTCATCTCAACATATTACGTCTCCATCCCAACACACTACTTTCCCCCATGAGATACAGGAGGTTAGGAGTAGTTGTCCCAGACATGTCCCTTGGTGTGAAGGGTGTCCCAATCACTAGGGAACATCCCCAGTGAGAAACATGGTCCCCATGGGAGATGACCGCAGATGTGTGGGCAGTGCTGTTTCCTGGGATCCATGGGTCAGAACTGCTCAGGGGGAGGAAACTGGAATTTTTTTGAGGACAGAGCCCTCAGCCACTTGTCAAGGTGTCAGGTGAGGAGGCCTCATCAGCATTCACCTTTCCATGCAACTTTCTTCCCTGCATCTCCCCATCAATTGGAAGTTAACTTCCTGCTATTCAGCCAGAGACTGAGTGAGCAGAGCTCAGAGTGCCCATTTTGGAGATGAAGTGTGAGCAAAAGCCCCACTGAGAGTGCCACAGTGGGACCGAGTTGTGTGGCAGTGCATTGCCCTCTGCAGGGCACAGCAATCCTACAGCATCCCTGCTGCATCCTTGCTGCATCCCCTCCCCATCCACCAGGAAACGGGCTTGGCTCAGGGAGAAGCAGCACCCCCACCCTATGGGATATTTAGGAATTAAACCCCCTTCCATCTCCTGCACAGGACACCATCCACAGGTGGATGCTTCGGGGATGATAGAGGAGCGAGGGGACGTATTCCCCACTCCATGCTCCCTTTCTGCTTGCAAACAAACTTTGGTGGAGCACCCCCAGTCCTTGCCAGACAAATTTGCAACCTTTCGCTTGGATGCGGAGCTGCCTGCAATTTCGGGCCTCTGCCCCCTCGCAGGGTGTCTTAAGCTATGATGAAGAGCTAAATTACAGCCGGGCAGCCGGCCCTGTCCAAGAGCAGCAAGAGCTGGGGAGGTGGCTATGGAAGGCGGTGGATCCAACTCCTACAATGTGCAGCAAAACGAAAGGAGCTGCTGGCAGCAGGGTCGGGTGGTATCGGGGGGTTCTCACCATCACCACCATCACTGATAGAGACTTGCTGCAACAAGTCAGTGCTAGGAGCAAGGTTCCTCCCAAGGAAGAGGCTGCGTTGTTACTTCAATAAGAGGCATTTTGCTGAGCTTTTTCCATCATTTTTAGGCCTTTTCTCACAGCAGAAAGAAAGCAGCTCATTTTGGGGATGGGGGAAGCCTCAGTGGACGCACAGGTACCATCTCTCCCACTGGGTTTTGAGGGGAAGCAAGCATTAGGCTGTGAAGAGACATGGAAAAGGCTGCCCAGGTGCCAGCACAGCAGCTTGCAGCCCAGGCAATGCTCTCTGCTCCCCCCACGCATTCTGCAAACTCCACGCTGATTCACTTCACAGCATTTTCTCTTACCCCACTAAATGCCACTAAACCTTCAAATTAACCCTCCCATTACAGGACTTCCTTTGATGTCAGTGGGGAATTTTATTTTATTTTATTTTTTTGATGGCAAAAGGGGATTTTTTCCCCCTGGTGTAATTATTCCCATTTTTCCTTTCCCTTTTTAGGCACAAGAGAATCCTGCCAGATGCATGGCTTGTGGAGGCAGCTCCCACACGAGGTATTTTTATATTTGTATGTACATGGTGGGAAGGCGGTATTGAAAGACCTGAAGTTTCAGTCTGAAGATAAGGGGAATTTCCCATTTCCTATTTCTTTCAGTGGAAGTTGCCCAGGAAGAACATGCAGTAGGACTTGGACCAAAAGCTATGAGATATGGCACCAAAAAGCAGCTCCGGAGGCTGGCACCCCTAAAATAACCATACCCAGGGGTCCCATCCTATTTAACACTATCACCAAGCAAGTTTTCGTGGTCAGGGATGATTCCTAAAAGCAGATCCAGTCCAGCCCTGGGTTCATTTCCAGCAGCTATGGAACAGAGGCATTCCCCACTTGGAACACGCTGGGCTATTAAACATGAGTTCACCCAAGGGCAGCGCGTTGCTTTGCAAGATGTGCACCGCTGTGAGGCCCATTCCAGCTCAGATCACTGATCCCATGCTGTTTTTTCTCATCCACTTTACCACAAAGCTACCCAATTCTGCCCTTAATGTTTGCACTGAGCATTTGAATTTTTTGCATGAGCTTTGGGAAGTGGAAAAGCTCTGCAAGAAGCATGTTAACCCCATCTCCAAAGTGTAAACAAGCACCTCATAACTCAGCACAGGATAATTGAATAGGATACAGCTACCAGGTCCAAAAAGTCCCCAAAGACAGGATGGCACCATTCACTGCAACAGGAACTCTGCTCCTCAGAATGCTTTCATCCAGCCCTGCAGCTCCATCCCTGCCTGCACAAGCACCATGGGCATCTCAACCCCCAGTCGTGCTTCCCCCTAAAATCCAGCAGGCACCACAGACTCTTGGGGTGGTCCCACTTCCAGGGAGGACCAGGGCCCCCTGCCCTCACAATGCTCTCATGCACCCTGGGGCTGTTGCAGGATATATCTTCAACTGATAACTGCCATTCATGCAAAAAACACAAGAATCAATGCAACAGAATAATGGAATGGTTTGGGTTGGAATGGACCCTAAAGCCCGCCCAGTTCCAATCCCTGCTGTGGGCTGGTTGCCACCCACCAGCCCAGGCTGCCCAGGAACCCATGCAACCTGGCCTTGAGCACCTCCAGGGACACCACAGCTCCCTGGGCAACCTGTGCCAGTGCCTCACCACCCTCTGAGTACAGAATTTCCTCCTAACATCTAACCTAAATCTCCCCTCTTTCAGTTTAAAACCATTCCTCCTTGTTGTAAAAGTCGGTCTCTATCTTCTTTAGAAGCCCCCTTCAATATCCACAGCTCAGCTCCAGATTTTATTGAGACAGCAAACACACATTTGTTACTTTCACCAAGCTGCTGCTCAGGAGAAAACCACAGCAACTCAGCAGTGATACCCAGTCGAACTCTTTCTGGTAGGTCTGGAACAAGATGTTCAGAGTCAGAATCACCAAATAATGTTCAGGAAGGTGATGATTGCGGATAATTTTACAGGAGCAGCAAATAATGAGGAAACAAACATGTTTATTCAGTTTCAGTCAATCAGCTTTTATGAGTGTATAGGAAAAAGAGAATACAATTGCAGAGTTCTTGTCTGAAAATTTTATGACAGAGTCTATATAATTCAGTGGCAAAATATGTTCCTGCTAATAAGTAATTGTACAGAAAGCATAGGCTCCTCTCCCAGCATAACACAGAGCTCTCCTGGCAATTGAAAACAAGCCTTGGGGGACACTACCTAGCCACATCTCTACAGCTCAGGCCTGTGTGACAACCTGCCCACTGACATCCTGCAGTCCTGGGGGTAGCAGACCCCCACCTCATTTCCCCCATCGTTCCACCACGGCTGCAATGCAGTCTCGGAGCACTTGTGCCCAGTCCTCACCCCGCTGCAGGGCAGTGGACTGGGTCTCCATTGCCGTTAGGGCAGTGATTTCGGGAGGGAGTTGGGGAACCAGACCAGCTCGCAGCACAGCATCCTGAAATTTGGCAGCAGAGGCTGGAGCTAAGCAACACCGCGGCGTGCTGAAAAGGAAAGAAAAGCAAGAAAGCGTTTAATGTAAGCGAGCCCCAAGCTGGAGGCAAAGAAACAAGGGGGGAAGTGACGCTTTGGTCCCTGACACACCTGACAGACACACCTGTCCCCAGGCAGGTCCTTACCTGCTGTCACAGCTGTCCAGCTGTGAGTAGTGGTAGTGAGCAGCCACAGCAGAGTGAGGGCACAGCAGGTAGTGGTTCTCCTCCCAGCAGCGCCGCATAGCTCCCACAATGTCCTCATCAGATACTGAGAATGAGCGCAGGGTCTCAGAGAGCTGCAGCAAGGGAAACAGGTTTGCACTGTGCATCATCACCCCACATGTTCCCTTCAGTGCAGCTGATGCCATGGGCACCCAGTAAAGCAGAAACAGGGAGGCTGGAAGCAGCAGCTGGGGTTGGGTCTTCCCCCATCGAATGCAGGAAAGGGGTGACTGCTGCAATTCTTTAATGATGTATTTTTACATTATCTTGAATGTATATTACATCTTTATTTTAATAATGTGGGGGTTTTCTTTCAATTTTTTCTGCCATGTATGCAGGCTCAGGTGCTGCACAAAGGATGCTCACTGGGGTCAGTACATAATGGCTGGGACGAGGCAGAACTTTGCATCTCACCCAAAGAGCCTCACAACTCAAACATTCACTTTTCTCTTGTATTTCACTCTGCTTTGTGCTTGTGGTCCCACTCACGGTGATGGGAAGGCTGAATTGCAACAGTGGACCCAGCAGATCCATTCCCCAACACCACACTCAGTTTCATGCCAGCACCCCCTGTTCAGCTCACCCTGGCCAGCCTCGATGCACAGCTAACACAGGCATTGGAGTGGCCAAAAGGGGTGATTTCATATCCTACCTAAAAAACTGTAGGTGTTTTTAGTTTTGTAAAGAAGAAGCTTCTTTTCAAAGAAAAATTCAAAAGGTTTTTTATAACATCCCCGTGCACATGCACTGATATAAAGGTTCTCTTAGATTTTAGGTTGGAAAGTCTCCAGTGCTACTTTTTTTATTCTGAAAATGAGTCAAAACAAACTGGCAACAATAAATCTCCTTCCACACAGAGGCATGGGCACAAGGGACTGACCTTTCTGTGCAAGTCCTCCGGCAGCTTCAGGCTTTTGGACACATTGAACTGCTCCATCAGCGTTTTCATCAGGTGGCTGTCAGAGCCTGAGAGCAGCCAGAGGATCCTCTCCACATTGTAAGGCTCCTGGGATGATGAGGCAATGTGTGAGCATTGGAAGTGGGACCAACTGTCTCAGGGTGAGAGCAGCTGTATGGATTCTCAGATGTCTAATCAAGGGTGGGGTCCTATTGCCACCTTTTCCTTGGTGGCAGCTGGAGTGGGCTTTTTGTCTTCTCCCCAGGCTTTGTCTTTGGGAACTCAATGTCCTTCAGACCTCTGACCTGTGTGAGCAGTCTGGCAGTGACCATCAGATTAAAAAAACTTAATGAGGGGACAACTGATACACTGACAGTGAGACCACATCTTATCATCACCTTGAGGAAATCGAGCTAACAACACACTACGTATCCAAGAACCAGAAATATCCAGCTGTTTACTGAGCACTGCAGATGCTGCTGTGAATCACACAGCTCCCACGTGACTCAATGAGACACGCAGCTCCCTGCAGGGCTGACCAATAACCTTTATGAATGCATAAGGCACATATAGGGCCTGACTGGACTATATGGCTATGTACCAATCCGTGTTGCGACACTGCAGCAGAACTCAGTGCAAGGCCATACAGGAGGGTCTCAAACCGATTTCACTGCTCACTCTCTCATTCCCACATGCTCACAAGCACTGAGAGACGTTCAGCCAGGTGGTTTGACCTCAAAGGGACAGAAAGGAAAAGGGACACCAGATACACAGCCCTCATCACGTCTCTGGGGTTCTTCGTAGGTTGCAGCCTAGGTTGCTGGTTTTGGATAAGTTCTTTATACGCTTTAGCAGCTGACAGTGCCTGTGACCTTTTGGATCTCCCTCCTGTCCTACCTTGAGTCATTAGGACTTACTCAGCCTTTGATGTCCTTATCTTAGTGGCTCACAGCTCCATTCCTGTTCTACATCTTCCCATCATCATCTCCCAGTGCCTTCAGCCTGTAATCTTCACTGCAGTCTGGGCGTAGCCTGCCCCTTGCTTTAGGCTGTCCCCTGGTTTAGGTGTCCTGACCTGAGTGTCCCAAGAAGCTACGTGTTAGCACGCTTGGACTTTGATGACCTGCTACCAGAGATGCCTCCAGCACCATCCTCCTGATGCCACTTCTGCCCCTCTTCCTTCTGCTGCTCCCACACCCAGAACTTCCCCTTCCACCTCCATCCCTTCCAGCCTACAGTTTCCACTGCAGGTTGCTACATAGACATGACAATGTCAACCTGGGCTGGGACACCAGTGGGGGCCCTGATCTTCCCATTATCCAGCTCTGTGTCTGGTTTTGACCCACGTTGCTAAAGCTGTCCAGGAGGACACATGGGCCCAGTCTGGAGGATGGATCCATGCTGGGAACTCATCCCAAGGAAAGTTTGGCCTGTGGACATGAGCTAAGTTTTGCTGCCTGACCTGAGGCCCAGAGAACAGATCCTGATTGTCTTCACATGCTGCAAAGCCACAGCATCCGTTGTGATTCTCCTAGAATTGCTCCTTAAAAGGGTCATCAACATTATACTCTCTGCTTCAACCTCACCTTTCCAGTTAGTGACTAACTGCAAAGCTTTCCCTGATTCAGCTCAGTCTGCAGAAAAGACAGCCAAGAGAGAGGAGCCCCACATATTCATACCTCAGGAGGAAATTCAAGCTGCAGACCACAGCACCCAGTGACAGGGGCACAATAACTTATTCTCTGCAATGCATGGCAGTTCCTCCAGGCTCCCAGGTCCTCCCACTCTTTGAACAGCTTTTGGAAAATTCAAGTAGCTTAAGGCTATGGTGATACAACACCAAGTATTTCACACCTAGGTCACTTGTTTGGAAGCAGATCCAATCCCTGTGGATCACAGGGTAGGTATGAAAGACTATTTGCTGTTATTATTTCCTGGTATTTGTCTCCAGGCACTTGCTTTCTGTCCCTCCATGACTTTTCATTTCTGATGCCTTTGCCTGCTGGGACTTGTTTTGCTCTGCACAAACTGCAGACGGCCACAGACAAGGCACTTCTTCAAGCCTATCCCACCTTCTTTCCAGTCCCTTTTCTTGCTCTTGGCGGAGCCTTCCAGAAGCATCAACAGAACCCTTGAGACGTGACAGGATTTATACTTTTCTAAGAAGTGTCACAGAGGTTTTGAGAAAATGTGTCTTTCTTACTAAGCTTGCACATAACAAAACCCCAGAAATCCAGCATTTAGCAATGAAGATTACTAAGTCAAGCCTTAAAGAGTAAGGGAGAAGGTGGTGTTTGATCTCTCTCAGCTCAGCAGTCTGCAGCGCTCATGCTCAGTATGAGTCACACCTCCCAGCGCATCACTGAGAGGCATCGCCCGTGGCAGAATTATAGTCTTGTAAACCAGGTATAGCAAAGTACAAGGAAAAAGGTCAAAAAATATGTAATGTTCAGTACCTTCCTATTTGTACCAATTCATTATATACCTGAATATCCATGGCTGATGCTAATGTAGCCTTCACACGATCTGACAGTGAGAAGTCTCCATGTTGAATAGTCCTATGGATGATGTCGTTGCTGTTAACTGCAGCAACCAGTCGAATTGGAAGACCCATCTTCTGGGCAATACAGCCAGCTAAGGAAAAAAAAAAAAGTGAAAAAAAATACATGCATACTTGACAAAGAAACATTAAAAGCAGATTTAACACAGAAGTCACTGTATAAGTTGATTGAGGATCCAAGCTCAGAACTATGTACAAATGACAACTCATAACAAACCTCCACATACGTATCTTAAACACTTTGGTAGAGCCCTGTATTACAAAATTCTAGGACACAATGCTTCTTCTGCCAAACCAGCCCACCACACATCTCTGGATTTGAAGATGGATGGGCAGGGGCCTGAGAGGTCACGCAGCTGCCATTCAATCAAGAGACATTAAGTTTTGAGGCTCTTGCAGTTTATTAATGCTGCCTCAGATGGGCAGCCTTGAAATACAGTGAATGCAGTTGAGTGCATTAAATCCTTTACTGCCTTTGTAATACTGTTGTGTGCCTATTTTGGGATGGAGGCAATCAAGGACTCACATTTAAAGGGCCAGATTATGCAATTCACAGTGGTTATCTGACTGCACGCTACCATCTAACCCAGAGTAGTTCTCTTGACTGCACACTACAATCTAAACCACAGTACGACTAGGCAGGACTTCACACCTCTGTTAAAGTCTTACTTAGGAGTCAGAGTATTTTCTCTCTTCTGTGGATCAAACACATTCTGCCCTTTTCTAATGTGCCCATCCTCGAGATAGCTACAGTCATCATCAAAGGGTGGTTTGGGATTTTCTGCACCTTGCAAATCATCTCTGACACCTGAATGAGTAATAACCATACATGAGTAATAAAATGCAAGTGGTTCTGAAGAAATCCTACCAGAGAGTGGGTGTTTTAATAAAGAGCAATACCCAGCATTTGCAAAGTGCTTTCAGTCACACAACACTCTCAGTCTTTCCTAACTGATCTTTTTTCCCTTCACCTGTAATATTTCCTCCTGCTCCTGTTGGCACAACAATTTCCACCACTGGCAGCGGGGTGGTGTCCAGGGTCGGAGCACACTGAAAATACGCGTAGAAGTAGTGAGCAATCTGCACCATAATCCTTGACCAATTGACCGAATTCAAGCTCATCAGATTGTTCTTTCTGACAAAATTGACATCACCAAACAGTTCCTTGATAGGCTCATCGATTTCGTCACTATTCCCATGAGCTGTCAGAAAGAGAAAGGAAAGATTAGATCGCCCAACAGCAGCACATCAGGCACAAAGTATTTCTGCTCAGAAACAGGGCCAGACTCAAGCCCTGGAGTTTGCAGCAGCCAGGGGCATCCTGAGCTGTCCATCTGCCTCAGGGGTTACTTAAACCATTAAGGTGAATGGAGAGAGGGATGGGGTCACCCTTGATCCTTCTAGTTTCAAGAAATGGTATTGAATTCAGTGCAGCTAAATACCAATCACCAGCATGGAGACACCTGCAATGTGAGGCCAGGAGAAAAGGAAGCCTTGAACCACTTGGCCATACACAAGCTAAGAGCTCCTCTTAGCAAGACACCTGGGCATGGTGACTGTGATGGAAATGAACGAGCTGGCTGCAGCTGCAAAAACAGCAGCCCCCAGAGACATTTAGGATCATGGTTTCAACACAGCAGGGCCACAACATGGACAGACCCACAGCAATGCCAACCAGCAAAGACGTGGACATTGTCTTCAATGACGGTGGTCATCTGAAGTTCCTGTATCTGGGTGCACAGCCCTTTGGGCAGCAGAACAAAGATGTCCACATTCTTCTGTCCTCTCACACTCTCGATTGCTGAGCTCCCTGTGTCCCCTGAAGTCCCTGTTTTAAAGCAATGGAGAAACAAGAAATGCAAACGTTGAAAATTAGTCAAAACTGCATCACCACACTTTAAGAAAAAGATGCAGAGATGCTCCATGAGATGTTTTTGGTTAGAAAAGCCTTCCTGGCATTGCCTAGAGACCGCTCACCAGCCACCCGTAAGGCAACACCACCCCAGAGCATCTACATGGTGGGTCGTGGGATGATGGCTCTCAAGGTAAAGACCCTCCACACAGAGGAATACTCACCCACCAGAATAGTGACATGCTTCTGCTTTTTCTCCAGGAAGTACTGTAAAAACTGCCCAGTGCAGGACAAGGACAAATCCTTAAAAGCATAAGTAACTCCATGCCAGAGCTCCAAAACATTCAGTCCATCCTTCAGCCTGGACAGATGGACAACATCCTTGTGCCTGAACCTGCTGAAGGCCTTGTTGATCAGGTCTAGAAGGAAAAGGGTTAAAGGGGCTGTCAGAACAGGCAGAGGACAACTTTTCTGACCTGTGGTTGCCTACATCTACGTATGCTCTTTATGCTTCTGGGAAGCAAAGCCAGACTCTGTTGCTGGTGACATATCCAAAAAGTTTCCTTTAGCTATTAGGAGAAAACCAGCCAAGCTCCATCGCCTTCAACAGCTGTGCAATAAATAACTTTAGAGGGAACCTGACACAATCAAACGGTGTTAAAACATAAAGGAAACCCAAATTTTTAATCACAGCACATTGCTCAGACAGAGATTGTAGCTGCCCTCTGGTGGTAAGGATGGCTTAAAAACATTACAAATGGATCTCAGAGAGCGTGAAGCAGCAGAAAGCTATGAGCAGCTCCCACTTGAGGCTCACCATCGAGTGTGCTCCGTGGGATCAGCTCAGGTGCGATGAAAAGGGAGCACAGCTCCTTCACCAGCTCGGGGTAGGAGAGGCGGCTCCACTGCTGCAGCGTGGCCCTGTCCAGCAAAGGGATGCAGCTGGGCATGAAGAGCCCACCATCGGGAGCATAGCCAGAGAAGAGGGCTCCCTCGAAGTCCACGGCCTCTGTGACTCCCCGTGTGCTGATGTACTCCATGGGCACTGGGTGGGCACCACAGTCACTGCCACAGCCTCAGGATTTCTGCCCTGCTGGGAACACTCAAACTGAACCCAAAATATTTCCCATGTGGACACACAGGGCTGGACGACAGCGTTGTGTGGGGTTTTGTGGGTGGTGGGGTTTGCACAGAGGTGGCTGTGCTGTGAGGAGCTCTGGTCCAGCTCTGCCTGTGCCCTTCTCACCGTGCCCTGGACACGTCCCCGCCAGTGCAGAGTCACTGTGTAGGCACCCGATGTCCCCTGCAGGGTGGGCACGGAAGCTGGGGCTTAAGGATAAAATGAAATGAATATATGTTATAAAAAAAGGAAATGGAAAAAGGGGGAACGAGGGGAAAGGAGAGAAAAGGGGGGAGAACAGAGGGAGAATGGGGGAAAAGTGGGGAAAGAGGAAAAGTGAAAGGGGAAAAAGGGAGAAAGAGGAAAAGGAAAGAGGAAAATGGGAAAGAGGAAAAGGGGAAAGGGGAAAAAGGATTATCCTTCTAGAGCAGCCTGATTTTGTTCAAGGAGTTAAACTAAGGACAGGATTTAACTAAATGCATGACCAGTACAGCAAACACTCAGGATTCTCTCTTTTTTTAATCTTTTTTTTTCCCTTTTTTCAGTAAAGGTATCTCCAAGGCCTGGGTTTTTTTTATCTTGCAGCACTTTCTGACCCAGTGTCTTGTGTAGAACCCTTTCATTCCGCAACCTTACTCCACCAAAATCCTCCAACCATATTTTCCCTTCCTTCCAAAACCGCCACAACACGTCACCCTCCCTCGCTCCCCCACGGGGCCTGGGGACGGCCGCTCCGCTCGGCTCGGCCCGGCCCGGGGAGGCCCCGCTCGGCCCCGCAGCCCGGCCCTGCCCACCTCGGTGCCTCGGCTCCCGGCCTCGCGAGGCCCTCCCGAGCCCTTTGCTCACGGGAACGGCCGCCCCTCAGCGCCCGCCCCGGGCCGCGGCCGTGACGGGAGGGGGGAGGAGGGAGCGCGGAGCCCGCTGGTGGTTGGCGAGGAAATGGCGTCTGCCCTGAGGGTGGGCTGAGCCTCGGGCAGGCGCTGGTTGGGGGTGAAATTTGAGGTGAAACCTGCTGAAAACAGGGTTAGAAAGCTCCGGGGGTGCTTCCAAAATCTTTTCCTTGACTCTCTGACTAGCCTGAGAGAGGCTAGCCAGCAGGGCAGAGCAAGGCTGGGAGTGTCCATATTTCCCACCTCTCAGAAATCAGCTCGAAACTGATCTGTGTATTCATAATTATGTAAATTATGTTACCCATACTCCCCACAGCTCCCTACTGCAGGGTCTTTACATCATGGGGTGCTGAGCTTGTGATCACTTGTGTCCCCATGCAGGTCCACTAACAGCAGGCTGGAATAAAGAGTTGGCAGGGCAGGACCTTGCTCCTCATGGACATCGGTCCATGATGAAACCTCCCCAGGGCCATGCACGGAGCTTCCCAGAGTCAGCAAAAGCCCTGGGGTCACCCAGGGCCCCTGCTCTGGGGACATGGGCTGCTCACCTCAGCTGGCCCTGATGCACAGGGCAAATCCCGCAGTGCCATGGGGGTATGAGCAGATGTTTTGAGTCCCATGTGTTTTTAATGCACTGTGTATTTTTGGAAGGTAAGCGATCCTTTAACCTAACTCCAGGTTAGTCATTAATCCCTTGTTTACCAGCACTGGAAGATTTTTTTCTGCTGTTGTGCTCCTGACACAGGAAACAAACAGCATCTGCAGACAGGACAGCAAAATAGGTTGGATATTAAGAAAAAATTCTTCTCTGAAAGAGTGGTGATGCATTGGCACAGGCTGCCCAGGGAAGTGGTGGAGTCACCATCCCTGGAGGTGTTTAAGAAACGTGGAGATGTGGCACTGAGGGACATGGCTCAGTGGGCATGGTGGGGATGTGCTGACAGTTGCACTTGGTGATCTTAGAGGTCTTTTCCAACCTTAATGACTCTATGATTCTAGGAAATCATAGAAATTAAGAATATACTGAGAGCTGCAGTAACATGATTCGCCTCCTCTGCACTGATGTCTCCCCTCTCCTACAACAACGTGCTGAATATGGGATTTGTGCAGAGGCAGAGCACAGTTTGAGCCCCGTTCAAGGTTAGACCAGGGAAAAGATCAAATCTCTAGGAAAATCCAGACAAACTGATAATTTTTATTACCAGTATAATTTAATGCTATCAATACGCATCCGAACATCTTCACAAGATGCCATGGCTCTGCAGTCACCCTGATGGGACCTCACCTCTTCTACCACCGTGAGATTTTATGCCTCCAGGCATTTACTTTCCATATGTGAATTAGCAGCATGAGATTAATTCAAAGTTTCATCAATCGTTTTTTTCAAGTGAAGAGCTTACAGTGAGGGTACATGCAGAACATCTGAAAAAGGGAAAAAGAAACAAAAATAAAAGGAAAAAGAAGGGCTATACCAGGATATGTGCTGCCCTGTCCTTGCAGGCACATAGCCACATGGCTGCTGACATAGCTTTATCTCTGCCCTGTGCCTATCAGTGGTGATAACCCTCATTAATGAGATCGTGGGTAAGTGCTGTGATGGATGTCAGCCTTTGCTACTGCCCCAGTGGTGGCTGAGCTAAGTGCTGTGTGGCAGCCAGAGGTGCACAGGAAGCACCTGGACAATGCACCAGATAACATTGACATTTATTGGGTGGCTTTTCCCATGCTCAGACCTGCGACATCCATGCATTCGTCTTTCAAATGGTCATTTCTTTAATATTTATTTTTAATTTTGAAGAAAAGAAGGGGAGAAGGGAAGAGCGTGCCCCCACTGCTGCACACCAATCCACTGGGTCTTATCAGCTGCAGCAAGATCAAGAGCTGGAAGATGAAACAACCCGGTCATACCCAATGCCTCTGTGTTTTTGGACTTGGACCTTGTCTGTCCTGAGCCATTAATGAGCGCTCAGCTGCTCTTTGAACTCACTTCTAAGAATTCAGCTGTGTTTGCAAACATCAGCTAAAGCTGCTGTTTCACTTTTCCAGCTTTTTTTTAACATTGTATCACTTTCCATCCCTTCGGACTGGATTTCCTCAGCCTCGGCACCCACCAGAGGCGCCCTAAAGTGTGGCAAGAAAAGGCGGAAAGGCATAAACAGCGGTGAGCGGCTGGATTTGTGTGCCTTTTCCATACCTCCAGTGAAACATCCCCGGCCTGGGAGAGCTGCAGACCGCAGATGCCCCCTGTATCACTAGATGGCAGCAAAGCCTTGCATTCACGGGGGATATGCTCTAATGCAGCCTTGAGCTGGTTGCGCCCAGCCTCTCCCACCCTTGCACAGGGCCAGTCACCTTCACTGCACCCAGGCCATGTGTGCTCAGCCGGGATTTCTGGCAGCAACTAGAAAAAACACCTCTCCAGTGAGCTGAGGAAGAGGAGGCACAGGAGATGTCCTGCAGCAGGAGGCCAGGCTGTGGAGCTGCGTGGCCTGAGCCAACACAGGGGCTCATTGTGGTGGAAGGATGTCCTTCATCTTCACCCCGTCTTCTCCCTGAGGATCCCAGGTGTTTATCACCCTCTCTCCAGCACAGTCTCCTCCCTGGGGGTCTCTGGAGCCTGCAGCTAGGGTGAGACTCAGAAATGGGCACATAGAGAGACCCCAACTCACAACCAGGACCAGAGGATATTAAATTTATTCAAAGAACATCAAATAAGCCTTAATGGCACAAAAATCTCCTCTTTTTTTTCCCAATCCTGACTCTGCTTGTGAGCGGACTGATGCCTGCAAAGTGTACACCCAAAAAGCTTTCGGATCTATAAGTGACACAAGCAATGCTGGACAGATCTATCAAATGGGTAGTAAGGATGTTGGGGACTGTGCAGTGCTGTTTCCTGCCGTGTTCAGAGTATGTATTCCTTCCCAGGCACAGAAGTATAAGCTTCCGTAGAGGAAGAAGGGTATTTTCAGGTAGAATCTGTAAGGTTTGGGCCAGAAATCAAAGTAATTCATTTATATCTTTCTCACCAATGTGTGAAAGTTTGTGATCCATAGGAGGAAGGGAGCTGGGAAGGCTGCAGAGAGTGTCTGCAGCTATATGAGCAAGCTTGCTCCCAGACACATTTCTTCGAGCCTCAGGTCAAGGAGATATGAGGCAAAAAGTATGATTACAAATGAATCAAAGTGCAAGAAGCTGCTCCTTTGTGGAGCTGAGTTTGGCTCTTCTCCTCTTTTACTAAATCTGATATAAATTGTAGGTATCTCAGCTGACATGTGGTAGGACTTCTCCGTGGGACAACATCTGTTCCAGCATACAAATATGCATGCAGAGAATTTTTCACCCACACCCGTGGTGGTTTTACAGTCCCAGGAGCCGCCAGCATGTCGGCCCTTTCACTGTGAGTAGGTGTGACACTTCCCTGCCACAAAGTGTTTTACAACACACTCAAGGGCATCCATGTTGTGATTTGGGTCTTGTAGACCAAAGGGCAGGACCCGATCATAAGGGCAGAGCAGAAAGGGAGGTGAGGATGGGGTTGTGCAATGCTCACTCCCATGGGGTGACACTGAAGACGCTCTTGCCTAGGGAAGGTTGTGCAATCCAGTCCAGCTCTGCCAATGGTTACGTTAAACCCCATGGCCAAATTTTGTCTCAAAATTTGCAGTCACACAGGATGTGAGATCTACCACTGCCCATCAGGCAGGAAGATGACAAGGAAGATGCTGTGGTAGGTGCACAGCTATGGCATGTTTTCTTTATCAGCTTCCCAGGTGACTTTGGGGAAGTCTCTCAGTCTCTGTGCACTTCATCATATAAAAAGCAGGGATACATGTGCTTATGGAAGTGTTTTGAATATAGCAAATGTGGCAGTAGCACCACGCAGGTCACACACAGTAGCAAGTCTGGACTTTGTCCATAGTTCTGGCCTCACTGGCACTGTGGTTGTTTCCCACAGAGTGTCTCTCTAGCCATGAACCTGCTGAAACTTGGATGCTCTGACCACACACAACCTCCCAGCAGTGTCATGCATCAACCTGGTTTGTGCGTTGCCCTTGTGTCTTTGCTTTCCCCAGCTGAGGAGCACCATTTGCTAGGGAAGGTCATGGGGGCTTCGTTTAGACCTTACATTTGCTTTAAATATACACTGTGGTTATGGGTTTGACTCAGAGCAAGACAGAAATATGGTTCTTTGCCACTCTGCATTCACTGTGGAGCAGTGAAGATATCAGTGAGGGTATCAGTGAGGATCACCCCAGTGGGTGAGGCTCCTTTAGATATCATGGGTGTAGGCACCAAGTAAACTGCTCTGATAGGGACATAAAAGCCATCTCAGGGAACAGACATCAATGTCATGCACGTGTGATAAAATGGATTATACACCAGCACTCATGTGCAAATGGCAGGGCACACAGAGGTTCCTTCTCATGCCCGTATGGGTCTGAGGAGCTCTCCATGACTAATTATCTGCCGTCCACTGTAAGCAGTCATTAAGTGAACTAGTATGCTCGATGAATCAGGATCAAGGAGAGCATGGGCCAGCTGGTGAGGTGAATACTGTCTCAAAATGACAACCAGGTGTCCCTCCAGGATGGAGTTCAGCAAATCACCTGTAGGCACTCTAACTCTGCCACTCTTTGCCTCCCACTTGGTCAGACAAAGGTTTGCTTATCCCCACGGTGTCCCAGGGCTCTTCATGCACCTAGGTCATATGGAGATATCTGCACTGCAGATGTGCAGTGGGATGAGACGAAACACATTTCCATTGTTTAAATGCTCACTGGCTCTGATTTGGGGGGAAGTCTTCCAGATCGTCTTCACTCAAGCACATAACTGCTAATGGTTCCATTTCTGTCCCACCATTTTCAGTCCCTCTCCCTTGACTTTGTAAACTGAGTGGTGGGTTGAAGGACAGCCTCATCCCACCATAGATACCAACAGCAACAGCCAGCTCTTCTCCGACCTCTCCTACCCAGGTGATCATTGGCAAGCAATGCTAAGGCCATTTCATGCTATCAGGGAAATCTTTGCCTTGCCCTTGAAGAAGCAATGCTGAGCCATTTCTCTCTTTGGGACAAAGGTCTCAGGAGGATATGGCTGATGACATGGGCGGAAGGCTGCCTTCTCTTTGTTTCAACATTAATAAAAAGCTTTATCAAGCGGCAGTCCTCTGTACAAGCTGTCACTTTCCACAGTCTTATCAAGGTGCTGATGCTGGCATATCTAATCTAAAGCAGTATGAACTGGCGCTTGCATGTCTGTGTCTTGGAAGGTACAACGTGGAGCCAGCCAGCCTGGTTGTGGTTCCAGAAGACCATCAAGGCAATTTTAAAAAGAGAAAAATCTGGGAAAGGTGCCATATTTCATCTTAGTGCTGTCTTGGTAATGCAACCCAATGAAAACTTGGTGGATACTAAGAAGGACAGAGAGTTCGTTGTATCAGAAGCATCTTTTCCCATCCTGTCCAATCTTTTGCAGCAATGCAGCCATGTGGCCTGCTTAAAGAAACCTTTGTTCCTCAAGGAAAAAACTAAGCAGACCAAAGCTGTGAAAAATGGGCAGCAGACCAAGTCCCTAGGTACCAGCACAGCAGAAATAAGGATGACCCAAGGAATAATACAGCTTGAGACAGAAGGAAACCCACATGGGGACCTGAGGCTGACAAGACTATTACCAAGCCCTTCAGAAAATGGCTGGGGATTTTAGGCTGCCCGGCTGGCTTTGCATTAAAGGAAGCCTCAATTCATTTTGGATAAGCTCTGGCTTGTAGCTTTTCAAGTTTTGGCTAAGAAAATCATAGTGTAGTGCTCAGCCCCAGTTTCCCAGAGCACTAAGGTGAAAGAAAAGGCTTCACAAAGTCTGGGGAGTAACTGGTGGGATGGAGTGAGAGAGGAGATCGAGGTGCATGAAGACCTCTGCAAGGCTGCCAGCTACTCCATTCTGGGCTAGAGCAAAGTGTCTCTCTTCACACAGCACTCTGTGGAAGTTGTTTTTGGTGTTCGGAATTCAAATTTTTTAAGCCATATCTCACATGAGATATGGCTTAAACTGGAGGAGGCAGGGAAGGATTTTTCCTGCAGGAGCCCTGAGACTCAAAATCATGTTCCTCACCATTCCTCATGTCTGCCCTGGCAGACAACGTGTGAAAATGTTCACAATTCATGAGAGCTAAGACCGGGAATCCGAGGAAAGGGTTGATGGAAGGTGATAACAGCCTGCAGCTGCTCCAAGGGCAGTTACAGAGATGATGGGACCAAACTCTTCCTGGTAATGGCAGATGATACAAGAGTCACCAGCCAACTGTACCCGGGGATGCATCAGGCCCAGCACTGCTGGGTGAGGAAAGGGATTGTCCTGCTCTGCTCTGCACTGGTGTGGCTTCACCTTGAGCACTGGGTGCAGTTTGGATACCACAAAATAAGAAGGACATAAAGCTGTTAGAGAGTGTTCAGAGGAGGGCTACAAAGATGGGGAAGAGTCTGGAGGGCAAGAGGTGTGAGGAGCAGCTGAGGCCCCTTGGTTTGCTCAGCCCAGAGCAGAGGAGGCTGAGGGGAGGCCTCATGGCGGCCTACAGCTCCTCACAGGGAGCGGAGGGGCAGCGCTGAGCTCTGCTCTCTGGGGACATGGAGCTGTCTGGGGAGGGTCAGGTGGGGGTGAGGGAAAGGTTCTGCAGCAGAGGGTGGTGGGCATAGAACAGGAAGGCCAGGGCAGTGGGCACAGCCCCACACTGCCAGAGCTCTGGGAGTGTTTGGATGCTGCTCTCAGCCGTAGGGTTTGGATTTTGAGTGGAGTCAGGAGCTGATGACTTTTGTGGCTTCCTTCCAACTTCCAACTTTTGTAGATCTCTTCCAACTTGGGATATTCTATGATTCGAATTGCACTTTGGGAGGTTTGGGTTGAGCACTTCTTCTTGGAGAGGTAGATGATGGGGGACACTGAGAATTCAGATACTTCCCTGACTAGGAGGGAGCTGCAAAGTTTGCATGTCTTTATCCTTGATTCAGGTGCAGAAAGAGAAATGAGACACGTCCTTTTTTTCAGACATGCTTCTAAGGTCCTATGCATTATTTTCAAAGCAATTTAAACATCTAAGTACCTGCTGGCTTTCCACAAGACACAGCCTCCTCAGTAATTTTTGAAAATTATCCTTGCCTTTTCTCCTTCTACAAGCGAGGTCTAAGTTTTAGTCTATGGATTTGGTTTTAATCACATTGCCAATTGACTTGACCTTGTGCTAATCAGGTGCTTTTTCATTTTCCTGGAATATTGGAGATCTCATGTTTTAAAAGACCCTATATTCCGGTGGGGAGATGTACAAGTATTCTGAACTTTGCTATTGAGATTAAATTTATCTCACCTGCCATTTGCTTAGCAAGCCTGCCTAGGTAATAATTACCCTGGCCAAATTTCATCTAGTAAAGATTTCTTCTTTTTTCTTTTCTTTTTTTTTTTTTTTTTTTATAAGAACTTCAGCATTTCTTAATATGGGAAGTAGAAGTACACCAGTCCAACAGAACACTTGCAGCCAAAACAAACAAAGTTTATTTTTTATCATTGATAATTTTAAGTAAATGATAACAAATATCCATTGGTTGCATTTCCAAGCTTGCCAGAAGTCATCCATAATCCACTTTTATCCAAAACACTGAAGCTGGGAGCATATAGACATCTTATATCTCACTGCATTCAGTGAGGAGAGGATACGTGCAGAAAATAGCTTAGGTTTGAAGTGAGGTGAATTCTCTCATGAGTTGCCCATTTCTGCCAACTACCAGCAGAGTCCTGAGCAGTTACATTCTCTTTTGTACATTTGGTAGGAGACATCCAGACTGTATGAGCTGTATGAGATCCTGTATGGGAAAGTTCTCACCCAATTCCCAGTGGTTTTCTAAGTAATTCAGCTATCCAGATTAGGCATGGCAGTCATTTAAAAGTCTGTGGGACAAAACCTGGTGGGCTTTTCTAGATCTTTTCTCAGGCTCAGGTCCCATTAGCTGTTCTAGTCTTGGTAGTTGTGTTTCATTTCAAGCTGGCATGGGTCTCCCAGGGAAAGCATGGGCCTGGGATAGGCAGCCCTGGGACACTGCTCACAACGTGTTTCTCATATTTCTCTCCTTTGGCTCACCCACATGTCAGCTCAGAGGTAGTCACTGCATTGCATGGGGCTGGGGTTACCCGAGGAAGGTCTTTGCTGATTTAGCAGACACCCATTCTCCTCAGTCTGCACATAGAAAGGGATGAGACCTGGGCATCTGCCCTGACAGTGGGATGTGGCCAGACATGGCTATTCCAGGAGCACCTCTCACTAAAAATTGAAGGAAAACTGCAAGTCCAGGCTGCTGCAGTCAGTGATGGTAGGTGGAGAAATGAGCCATGCAGAGCTGAAGCTTTCCCACAGTGATAATACCACAGTGCATCAGGAGCACCGGGCTCCAGAAGGAGTCAGACAGAAAAATATTCTGGTGTTTTTCCAACTCTGTATATCTCTCTCCATTATGCGAAGTGTGGGGACCTGAATTGTCTGGAAGAGCAGCCAGAGATCCAGGGCATGGATGGATGGGAGGCACATGTTTGCTTTCAGGTGGCCTACGGGAGGAAAACATTACCTGGCAGGAGACAGGGAAAGTCAGACCACTGCTGTCCCCAGGAAGGTGACATTGACAAGGGCTGAGTGGCAGCACAGCCCCATGTGTCCCCATGTGGGGAGAAAAAGTGAGGAAAAAAATGCAATTTCTAAGGTGACATCATTCTTGTTGTGAAGTGGAGTATAGAAGGGGGAAAAAGTGTTTTCCCATTTCCTGCTTCTTCAGGCAGGCACTGTCTGTGCTAACCAACTCATCAACTAATTGTCTGAGGTTGAATTCAGCCCAGGCAGTGTCACTCTTGCACCATCACAAAAAAAAGCCAAAGATGCTGTGAGAAGGCAGAATGAACGAATCACAAAGAGGAAAAGGCATGTGAGTGAAAAGGGGGGGAAAAAACCTGGTAACTTTGAGAGAGAGGAAGAATTAATCAGGGACAGAAGAGATGGGAGGAAAAAGCTGAGCCTGGAGAGTCTGAACCCAGAGGATGAGTGCTTGGATGCTGTGCAGCAACCTGGGATGCTTGGCCCTGGGGACAGTGCTGCGAGAGGAGCCCAAGCGCTGAGTCCTGCCTTGTGGGGAGGAACTGGGCTCAGCAAGGAGGCTGCTGCTGGCCCTGCTTCTGATGCAGGGTTTGGGAGAAGGGAAGCTCCAAGGGCTGGGATGTTCCTTCAGTACACAAGTTACTGTGTCTCCTCTAGGGAAAGAAGAGGAAAGGGAATTTAGTATTGGCCCCTGGCAATAGCCTTGCTTGGGCACTAGTGGCAGCAGTGCACCCATCGACCTGAAAGTCCATTCTGGAAGCAAGGTCATAGGGATGGAGCCTGAATTTCAGGCTGAGCTGCTAGAATTGAAATTTGAATCCTGTTTTTTTCTTGGGGGACAATGATGGTTGTGTGACTAGTGCTGCATCTGGATTACACCAAAACCCACAGTAACAGAGGACCACAAGGCATCTGCAGGAGGGAGCCAGATAGACCTTGCCAGTGCACAGCCATGACTCTTCGTGCCCATGCTGAAGAAATCAGAAGGGACATCATAATCTTTCCCCACTTTCTCCTCTTCCAGATGTGCACTTCCAGGCTGCAAGCTGAATAGATGATTTATCTTGTTCCTTTCGTAATTAATTGATTTTTTTCACAATTTTTTTTATGACCATTTGTTTATGGATGCCACGTTGCTACCTCCATAAATCACATTTATGGGACTTTCTCTTCCCTCACGTTGTAAATCAGGGTCTTGAAGTTGTAGAGCAATTTATCACTGACCATTGCCCAGTTTTACGTTAATGTTTGAACACAGCAATGAAAGAATTACATCATCTTACCTCTGACCAAGTTTAGGGCAAAAGGTCCTTATAAAACCAAGCTCTGCATACCAGCAAGGCATCTTCTCTTGTGTTGGAAGCACAGAGAGCCTTTCACCATGAGCTTCACTGGAAAGTACGAGCTCCAGTCCCAGGAAAATTTTGAGCCTTTTATGAAAGCTGCTGGTAAGTGCCTGCATGCATTGTGTGCTGCTTTGCCTCAGCAGTTTCCGCTAAGAGTTGGAATAGCCCAGCCATGCTGATGTGCTGCTGACGTAGACTGAAAGCAATCTGTCAGATTTCCTATTTCTGTCTGTCACCTTGCAGTTGTTGTTTTCTAAATGTGCGTGCATGGAGATATGACCTCAAAATAGCAGAGAAAGCATCTCTCTCACTCATAGCCTGAGGTCAGGAGATGCTGGGTGGAATTTTACAGCTTGCAGGAGGACGGTCCCAGCTCTCCCTGCAGCCGTGTGCCAGCAGGCCGGGTGCTGCACACACGTGCTACGCCAGCGGGACCTTGCTGGCATCAAGCAGCTGTAGATCTGCCCCATCAGGCTGTGAAACATGAGAGTGAGCAGGACACTGCTCAGCCCACCGTGCTGCTGCACAGCTCCAGATTCCACCATTCATCGGAAAAATAGCCAGCTTGCCTAAATTCTTAGTGATGAGTGTGGCTGGCTGGATCTCCAGCAGGGAATGTGCTGCTGCAGGGATTCAGGAGGGGCTGCGCTACTTCTGCACAGCTGTGTGCAGGAGGGGCTCTGCCTGCCTGCTCAGCTTCAGGGTTTGGGAGAAGACTTCAGTGACCTGGTTCTGAGGGATCCTGAATCTCATTAAAAAAAATACTTGGTTCTCTCCTTCTGCCTTGATTTATTGTGTTTTCTCTGCTTGCTTCCCCATGAGAGAAGAAAACTGGGATTCTTCTTTTCCTCTGTTGCTTGGCCATAGAAATAGCTGTTCTGCTTCCAGTCAGCCTTCTAGACAAGGGAGAAGTCTAGTACCCATATGAAATCCCAGAGGCACTGAGGGACATGGTTTACCAGGCAGAGTGGTGATGGGTTGACAGTTGGACTGGATGATCTTTTCCAACCTTAATGATTCTATGATTCTGTGATTTGTTATTCCTCCTCCCCATCAGGGCCACATGGCCCTTGGGGAACTGCCATCCTCGAGAGGCTCTTCCACACAAGAACAGAAATCCTCCAAGCTGTGTGTCCCCAGATCCCACCACGCTCATTAGACAGCAGCACTCTGCCCACCAATGGCTCCAAGGTCCTCCTAACATCTCTTGTTCCTGTGCAGGGCTTCCTGACGACCAGATCCAGAAGGGCAAGGACATCAAGAGCGTCTCAGAAATTGTGCAGAATGGGAATAAGTTCAAGATCACTGTGACCACTGGTGCCAAAGTGATGACCAATGAGTTCACCATCGGAGAGGAGTGTGAAATGCAGCTGATGACGGGAGAGAAGGCCAAGGTGAGCCATCATTTCTTCCTCTGCCCAGGCTGCAGGGCTCAGGCACATTGCATTTCCATTCCAGCCATCCCCCTGCACATGGGGTAAAAGGAACAACCACATGAAGGGTATTAAATCTGACACTGAGGAAAGAGCTGGATAATTCCCCAGCCTGGTTCTGCCTCTTGCAATTTGCACATGTGATTTAATACAATGGGAAAGGACTAATTGCTGAATCCAGGCCTGCAGATGTGACACTCACTTGCAGGTCTTCAGCAGTTCTCTTAGACACATTCTCAAAAGTGATAGTGCATTTCTGTGTGACCTTCCTGGGAAACTCAGAGCCTGGTTCTCTGAGGTTTCCATCTCCCTTCTGCTTTTGGAAGGCACCGTACAACCTCCCCTCTCAGAACCTCTGCAGATGAAGGTCTGCATTTCTAAAGCTATTTTGTTGGAAATATTGGAAGGTAGTGTTTTAATAGCCAGTTTGGAAAAGGAGAATAGAGAGGCTTCAATAAATCCCTCTGACTGCAAAAGGTCTGAATAAGATTTGAGGTGAAAAAGAGTTTACTTTCTGTCATGTTGCAACACAAAACTTACCCTGCCTTCATTTTGTTGACTTAAAGGTAGCACAGGAAAGGCAGCCAATGAATCACAAACCAATAAACCTGTCCTTTTAAGTCCCAGCGGCTGTTAGCCTGTCTGCCAGCTTTTTCCACTGCTTCTGTTTATGCTGCGTGAGATAATTTGGCAGGGTGAGGATTTATCACTCTAGAAATTCGGTCAGCTCCACTTCCTGGACAATACTTTTCATTCAGTGATTCATAAAGTGTCAAGCTGATACCACTGGCTAATATTGCCTCTCACCTCTACCTTGGGAAAAGTTGATATTGCAGGGACTTTTGAAAGCAGGAGGAATGATCACCAAATAAATGCCCCAGTGAGTTGGGCTTTGAGAGCAGTACTTGTCCTTGTATGGTTTCCAGCATCCCTGAAGACCCTTGAGCGAAACCAGGGGCTAGGAGAAGAGTTTTACCTTCCATAAATCAGCAGCTTGAGGGCAGATGAAGATGTTGTAAAGCTGGGCAGACAGATGGGTTTTGCTGTGTTATTTCTCTGAGTAATTTCAACAATCAGTGACAGCTGCTCTGAGGGTGTCGGTGCTTTCTGAAGTCTTTATAGATTTGCAGCTCCTGGGAGGCAGAGACTCGACAGACATGCCCATTCCCCTGAGACCTTTCCAGCAAAATTGCACCTCTGTCACAGAGGCTTGTTGAGCCCAAAGTAAACATCCATGCTCTTGCTGTGTTGTAGTCATTACCAGCACAACACTCCCTCCTCCTTCCGGGAAAAGCCAAAATCACTGAGGGAGCAGCTTGCTGCAAACAGCTTGCGCAGGGGATGGTGGCAGCTCAGTCCAGAAGGGGAAGGACAAAATGCAGGGGGTGATACAGTGTGCAGTGCTAACATATCTCTGTCTCATCCCTTACCAGTGTATTGTTCAAATGGAAGGTAACAACAAACTTGTTGCAACTGTGAAGGGGATTAAATCCGTCACCGAACTCAATGGAGACACCATCACCCATGTAAGTGGAGCAGAGAGGGGCAATGGCTGGAGTAACAGTGCAGAGAGCTGCCTGCAAGGGTCCCAAAGGGGCCTGTCTCTGCAGAGCCTCCAGTGATGCTGGGGACCTTAAACAGGTGCTGGAGATGAGCACATGCTCGCAGTCAGGATCTGTAGCCAAAGCTGATCAGTTTGATCAGTTGATCAAGTGCCCTTTGAGACCCCACTAGGCACTGCTGATCAAAGTTATGTGTAATGTGGGCAAGTTCTCAGCCAGAGCTATAGGTTTGGGGCAGGCCTGGCACTTTTAAAAAAGAGATGTGCAACAGACTGATCCCAGTCGATGTCAGATTATCCTTATCTACTTTGGGGTAGTCATGAATATATCCAAAGCTTTAATAATTTGATTTATAGATGATAGACTGGGGACAAGTCCTGTATAAATTTGCAAGACCAGATCCTTTCCAAGTAGAGTTTGGAGCAATGCAAAGCTAACGATGTCCATTGTTTTTCAGACAATGACCCTGGGAGACATCACCTACAAGAGAATCAGCAAGAGAATCTAGAGACTCTGCACACACCTATCATTTTACTGTGTAAAATGTGTCCACTAAAGTAAAATTTGTTTTAAAACATCTTCGTAATCAACCTCTTTGCTGTTGCTATAAAGAGATGTAAGCCTCCAAAACTCACACAAACCGTGGTATAAACTGGGCTACAGGCTGAGCCAAGCCAGGGTGACACCCTCTGTGTTGCTTGCTTGTCAGCACAGATGTTCTCCACACCACCAAGAGCTCTCCAGCCCCTTTCTGAGGGACAGACACCAGCATCCTTCTTGGGACATGACCCCTGAGGGATGCACACCAACAGCTGGGTGGATGGAGAAACACCATGCCTGAGCCAGGGAAAGGGTTCTGTCTCCTTTCCTTAAAGATGTGGTCAAAGTGAGCACAAGGTGATTGGCAGGGCCAAAGGATGGGGTGGCTGAGGGTGGCAGATGGCTGGGGTCAAGGTTATGTTGGTGATCCTGCCTGGAAAGCTGCCTTGGGGCAGAGACCAGCACTGGGGGAGTTCAGGTATCCCAGCTGCCGTCCCTATGCTCACCCTTCCACAACAGGACTCAGCCCTACAGGCTCTGGCCACCCCATCACAACCTCCTCCCCATCCCTTCCAACCAGCAGGAGGGCACTAGACAGCCTTTAGGTGTTCAGTTTTGCTCCAAATAAATTGGGTTACTGGAAATGAACTCCTACTGGGGTGAAATACAGGTTTTCTCTGCTGGCAGGAGGCCAGCACTGGTTGTTGACAGCGTAGACACGGGAGATGTGTGGTCATCTCCCACACTTGGCACTGCAGGCTGGATGGAGACCTGGTTTTCTGACGTGGAGGAGAGAGGAAATTCTGCCTTCTTAGCTGCCTTTTCCAAGCCCTGCGCTTAAAGACTGATTGGGAATCTTCACTGGGAAATGGGTGTATTGCTGGTGTGATACACCTATCTAGGATGATGTTTTCACAGCCACTCAAAGCTGATAAGGACGTTAGGAAAACAACACCAGTGCCTCCCCATCTCCTTCTACAACCCCAAGATGTACTGCTAAAGGACCAATTTGTCCTCGTGCACATTTCCCGTTACTTTCCCCATCAGGAAAGGCTTTCAAGCTACAGGTTGAAGAAGTTATCTTAGATAACTTATCTTAGCAAACTTATCTTAGATTTGGAGGGGCATCAGTAAAATCACTGAGAAATGCCAAGAGGAAAAGCCCTGGTTTTGTTTACTTGCTGTTCTGGTGAGGAGCAGGTAGGGGATTTTTGAATAAACCATCTTTTTTCATCTCTTTGTTGTCACTGAAGGTCTGGAGCAAACCAGTTGTATTTTGATATAGATGGGCAGACAGCAAAGAATTTTTTTGTTATTTGGAAATCCATCTGCTGCCATTAGACTTCCTTATCTCACTTGGCTGCCCACTGGCAGCTGATCCATTGACTATGCTTTTTTGCTCAGGGCAGAATTAAGCAGCTATCTAAGATGAAGGACAAGTGTGGAAAAGCATCAGAGCTCCCAGCTCTGAGCAAAGGGGGGTCCCTCTCCTGGGGAACAGCCTGTTCAGTTACAGCAATCCACACAGCCACTGCACCAGGCCAGTGAGCCTGGCTTCTGGCATGGACTTACCTCATGTCCATCTGCTGCTCCCACTGTGGACATTCTGCAATTTTGAATTAACTAACTTCTCTTAATTAATTGATCTTTAGATAGGGACCCCATTTTAGGCCCTAGGTCACTGTGCAAAGTGCCCACAGATTGATATTGCACCCATGTCAGCTGCAGAATCATTGTTCATCAGTTTTTCATGAGAAAAAGATCACTTCACAAAAAATACCATCTGTGTTCCTCAGTTACTTTGCAGTCAATGCCCACAGGCATACATGACTCCTCTTGGAACCAGCTTCCCACTTCTACCCTCCCTTGGTCAACCACACACAGATATCACTGAGAAGATGTCATCACAAGGAAAATGTCATCACAAGGAAAGAACCAATCAAAAATTAACCAAGGACTGCAGGATCTGGACTTGCCTAGAGAGAAGATGGCTTTCAGTAAGAGTGTAAATAATTTTATAACAGGTTTCTTGTTTTCATTTTTAATGCTAGTGGTAGAAAATGATATTTCTGCCAAGAGCTCCTCTGCTTTGAGCCCTCGGAAGATTTTCAGGCCTCTCCCCCAGCTGGTCCATGCTCTCAGACTGGTGGCACTGGAAAGAATCCTTGTGGGTGTATCACATTCATATATCACATTCCTCACGTCTGGAGGTGCCACAGGTGGTGTTACCCAACAGGCATGACTTTGTGTCAAGCTCAGCGTTTACTCCTTCTTGTGGAAGAGGCTGGGTGAGGGCTCATTGCTGGGTTCAGGCATGACTTGAATCTTTTGGTTTTTCAGGGCAGCTTCCCTCATCTTGTAGTACATGAACTCATTCTGCTGGAACATGCGCAGCTCCATCTCCGTCTGGACACGCATGGCCTGAGGGAAACAACAGGTTAAAGACCCATGACAGAGGGGATCTCAAAGCAAGTGAAAAACGCACTGCCCAAAAATGGAGACTGTCCAACAGGGATGTCCTAGGCCATTTAATGACCAATGCCCATTGCTCCAGGTGTCCCATCAGCAGGACCAAGGCTGACTGGTCATAGGTAGCATTTACTTTTGCAGACCTGGTTGCTTGTGAAATATGAAGGTAAAGAAGGCATCAGCCCTTCCTGCACACAGCTCTTCTGCAGGCTGCTGGCAAACCTCATCCCTGGATTCACTATGAACAGTCATTTGTAGTGCTGCATTATGGCGTAAGTTCAGAAGGGATTTTAGGAAATCTTTTTACACCTGTCTGTGAGTTTCTTCAATCCTTGGTTTAGGAGCACAGAGGTAAGCATGTTCCATATATCCACTATTTTCATCCTGAAGAAAGTTCAACTACAAGAAATGAAGGTGCTAGAATCTTACCCTCTGATATATATATGTATAGGCAAACAGACAAGAGACAGTTTGACTTTAGGCAGAGATAACCATTTTTCTGATCATATAAAGTTGCACTAAGTTTATAGCTCTGCCGTCATGGGGACAAAGATATCAATAAAGGATTTAATTTGGCATTGTGCAATTTTTTTGGCTAATAAAAGAGAATGAATAGTATAAAGCCAACAGGTCATATTGGGTGAGTTAAAGGCTAAAGAAATGATCGATCGATGCAATTATAAATAGTTCACCATAGCTCATCATATATAATTCCTCCAGGATCTGCAGCTATTGACCTTAAGCTGGGAAATACATCTATCAGTCATTTGAAGAAAAAAAAATAAATTGCAGCCCAGAAGGACTGGGGAGTGGTAAATAAAGAAGAATGGTCACCAATATAAGATGAAGAATATTGGTTGGTAAGCTGGGAACAGGTCCACCATCTGTCATTTGATACAGCCAGATTGGAATGCCATCCATCTGAGAGCAATGCAGTGAGGCTGTTTGAAGAATGGGAGGCTCTGTCCTTGGGCACAGTGGTTTCAAAAAAAGATTCAGGGGCTCACTGGCTATTTTTAATGTATGTCCTGGTGCAGGATAAAAGCTATTTTTCAGGAATGAAAATTTCCCAAAGGAAGAAATGTGCATTTTCCAGCAGACTAACCTAACCTAGAGGAAACAACGGCACTAGTAAGAAGCAGCCAAAACTTGATCCATCTCTCTTATGTATGGATTGTTTCTAGAGCTTGAATGTAACTTTACCCAGGCAGACAGCAGAGACAAGAAGGGAGATCCTGACACCTACCTCCAGGTCTTTGGTAATTGGGTGGGAAGGTCCATGGGTTATCAGGAGAATGGCATAGGCTTTACAGATCATGCTGTGTCCAGCTTCAATGAGGCCAGCATGCCAGTGGGTGACTCCTGCCCGCATCACAGCCATCCCCAGCTGTGCGTTGTTGGGGTGGTATATTTTCCTGGAAAAGAATTGAGTAATTTCAGTTCAGGAACTAGCAGAGTTCCCAAATGTTTGTTAACAATGTGATGTTTTGCAAAGAGCAGACTGTTACACAGATGAAGAGTCTGTTGACTTTGTTGACACTGAAATGTGCAGCCCTGCTTAAATAGGGGCAGGAGGACAGGAGTTTCACAGGGATACAACAACAGGAGTTACACAACAACGACGTGGTGTGAAAGAGGATGAACAACCTGCAAATAGCATGAGCTGGGTAGGAGACCTGATCCTACAGCCCAGATGTCACCAACTTCAGAGATATAACAAAGTGCCTAAGTTGAAGAGGCAACAATCATCAGCTTCTCATTAGCCAGAGCCAAAATCCACATATTACTCAAGAGAGAAGGAGTATCTTGAGTGACAGCCATTTTATACAGCTCCTCTTTTCTCCACAACTTCTTCTTCCTGCAGGTTGCAGAGCAACAGACCAAGTCCTGCAGTGATGTCCTCTCTGTCCTGCACCCAGGCTCTGTGCTTTGCTATTGGTGCAGACCTGAGATGCTTCTGACCAAGTCAAAGAGGCTAACAAAAGATGACCCAAGCTCCTTGGCAATTACATTTTAGTAAATCAAGCTGTTTGGAAGTTTTTTTGGTGTTTTAGAAGTGGCTCCTCTCTCTCTGGAGATACAATCAGGTCCAAATCTGAATGCCAGTGCTGCTGTCCTGATGGGAGCAGACTGAGAAAATAACTTCTGTAACACACTGCATAACTTTGCATAACCACAGAGAGCTGCCAAAAAATGAGCAGAGCCATACATGTAGCCATCCACCATCCTCTTGGCGTATTCAGCTGCTTCCTCAAACATCTGGAGGTAGGAGAGCACCTCAGAGGCAATGCTGAGGATCCTCAGCAGGTAGATGTTTGTGTCTCCCAGCACAGGCTCCTGTTTCTTAAGGCACTCACGGCACAACTTCACAACCTATGTCCAGGAAAAAGGGAGAGGGAGAGAAAGTCAGAGCACCATCTGCCCTGAAATTGCCACACCAAAGCCCTGTGTGGTCCATAGCAGTCCTAGAGGCCAAGTAGACCCCGTGAAGGTTGGGGAAGATAGGATATGCTTTTGTATGTCAAGAAACATCAGTCTAACAAAACGATTCGTGCTCAAATCTTCCTCTCTCGGGATGACTTTCATAAAGTAAGTGAGGAAGAAGTGACTACACCCCTCCCACCATCCACCCAACCTCATACAAGCACCTTGATGCAAAGAATGCTCCTAATCCCCCTGACATGAACTGTCCCATGCCCACCTGCTCGTCTGTGTCAGCTTTTGTGGTTTGAACTGCCAAGAGGACAGGAAGCGCTTGGGGACATTCAGATTACAGACATGAGGCTTCGTTTCAACCATAAACCTGTGACAGAGAGGGACAAGGCCTGCTTCCCCTGGCACAGCAAGACAGCAAAAGCACAGGGACTCACTTCATGGTAAGTTCCCTCCAGGCGCGCCTTGTTGATCTTCTCCAGCGTGTCCTTGGAGAACTGGATAACCTCCTTCACTGTCTCTGCAGAGGGCTGGGGACAAAGTTAGGAAAACCAGTGAGGAACGCACACCACCTGACACATGCTGAAATACCCTGGTTGATGGGATGCTCGGTCTGGGAACCCAAGTCAGCTCAGCATGGTGCTTCCCACAGCACTCACTGCCCTCCTACCACTGGCTGGGTGTGCTTTGGGCCTCCTCAGGCCTACTGGGATTGGGCTGACATGGTCCCATTACCAAAGTCCCGCTGGCTTCAGCAAGAGCGTTGTTGGGTTACCAATCAGAACAGCAGCCATGGACATCTGGCATGCTTCCTCGACTCTTTCCTTCACTTCTCTGCTCCAGAAAAAGGACAGAATTGGCATGAGATGCCAGAGAGGCTGTGGAAGTAGAAGGTGAGCAGGTGCCAGTCACTGTGCACCAGGTGCTCCTAAGGCCGCAGCCTGAGGTAAACAAAGCCCCTGATTGAGAGTTGGGTGGAAAAAGGATAGGAAAGATTGCATGTTATAAATTTCCCCATTCTAGGAAATGATATCTTTGGATCTAAATATTATAAAATAGTTTATCTCAGTTTTTTTTTCAAGGCCAGGTTGGAAGGGACCCTAGGCAGCCTGATCGGGTGGGTGGCAACCAGCCCACAGCACGGGGTTGGGAATGGATGGGCTGGAAGGTCCCTTCCAACCATTCTGTGATTCTGTCAATCCATGATTTCAGCTGAATCCAGAGACTGAAATGTGTTTTCCCATATACCTTAGAGAAGTTTGGATTTCACCATGTATTGGAAGACACTCAGGCACGATGCACATCCAGGCAAGCCTGCCAAAACACTAACCAGCCCCTAATTAGCCATATCCTCATCTTCCAGTTAATGCTGAAATTTACAGTTATTATATCCAGTACCATCACTTACCCTCTGCTTTTCCAAGTTGTTCAGATTTGCACTTTCAAAGTGTTCTAGCTAACTCAACCATTCTTTTTGTAAATGGGAAATCTGAAATCAGGCCACCATTGCCTGGCGCCGGGAGCTTGCAGGAGGAGCCTGGCCAGGAGACACACAACGGAGCCAGAGCACAGGCACGTGGCCAGCAGGCAGAGAGCAGAGAGCCAGCGATGCACAGAAGAATGCAGAGATTTGGAACCACAGTGCAGGACAGCCCCGTTGTCTTTTTGCCACACATGGTTAATTGGACTTCTGAGGAGTCTGAGATTTAATTAATTGAGAAAAGCTTTTGAATGTGTAGTAAGGAAGGGAAAGCAGTAGCTTTTCAGAGTTATATACACCACATATACATGGTTATGTATGTATGTGTTATGATTTTAGCAGCTGGTTGAGCAGCACACAGGGTGTCCTAATGGCAAGAGCACGTTTGAAGGCTATGTTAATGTCAGCGCAAATCACATTGCTGTGCTGCCTGAGTAAAGACTCCCAGAATAGGCACTTCAACAGCACTTCCACAGCAGCTTTATCTAATAAAAATCCTCTCCTGCATTTACAAGACTCATAATCCTGCTGCCATTATAAAAAGAGCTTTGCTACTATTTGGAAGGGGTGATGGGCCGGAGGCCGGAGCGGCTGTTGGGGATGGAAGCTGTCGATCTCACGTGTATTCATAGCACTTTTTCCACACAGCTGTGAGTGCTGTGAGTGCTGCTGCTGTCAGGCGAGCCTGAATTCGGGGAATGCGATAGAGCCGACGCGCTCTGCGGGTGAGGTCACTCCGGATACTCATTGTCTGTGGAGGGAGGGTATTTTTAATAGCTGCAATCACATACCTGGTGTAGTTACCAGGGGGCTTTTTCTTTGCCAGCACTTTAGATAGTGGAGCACATTTACCCCAACGTGCTCGCTGCAGAGCACCTGGAATGCTCACAAAAAGGGGATGGTGCACCTCCATGCTGATAGCAGGTGTTGAATGAGAGCTGAGATTTTTTCACATAGTTCACTGCAGGTGCAATTCGAAAATACTTCTGCAGGAAGTCAGATGAAAATGCTTCTCCATCTGGGACAGCTTTACATTAGGACTGGGGAGTTTCAGTAGCCAGGATTAGCTTGAAGATGAAGCTTGATAGCTTAGCAATGGGATTATTTAGCGATGTCTTTTGCAATAATTTGTCTTTTGTAGAGCTTGCAGGAGTAGAAAAGCCCTAAGCTAACACTGCCACTGAGAAAATATTTATATAAGCAATTATATCCTTGAGCAGAGGAACCAAAAAGAAGATGTTAGAGCTACCAACATGCTCAGAAACTGGAGCTGCTGGCCAAGCAACACATCCGAACACTGACGGTGAGCCACAGCCGTAGATCCTCCAACTTGACGACTTGTCAGACCTCCCAGCAAACACAGATGACTGAAAAATGAATGGTCCAACATGCCAACTCTCCCCAGTAAGTCTGCCCAAGCAGCCATGCGCAGGGAAACACCAGGGAATAGAACAAATTCACCCTGCCCCGCTGCTGCAAGGAGGGTCTGGAGATTGGATTGCCACCTTCCCAGAGCCAACACGATGGTCCATCTTCTACAGACCTCACAGCTTTGGCACTGCCAGTTGGTTCTGTCCTTATTATGCATCTATAGAATATATATTTATATATTTGTAATTTATATATTATATATAATATACATATTACATATAATATGTATACAATGCATAATGTATAATATATATATCTAATATTGTGTAATATATATAAATAACATGCATACAATGCATTATATGTATTATATATGTTTGCAATGTTTATAATATAGTATATACTGTATGCATTATATATTGTATTATAATATTGCATGTATTATATAACATATAAACCATTATATACACAATTTATAATTAATATATTTATTATATATAATTCATATTATACATTATATATTATAGATATGTACCATTTAATATATATTATATACATTTTATATGTAATGTAATATGTATACAATATATATTGTATATATTGTATGTATTATATAATACAATTATAATATTGTACGTATTATATAATATACAAAATTACCTTTTTTTTAAAGTACATATATCTCAAAATAATTTAGCATTTTCTGTTCTGCTGTTTGAAACTTTCTTTCCATTTGGTTCCTGGCACAAAGCCCAATCTAAATGCCTGCATTTTTCTCAGTTCTTGACCTCATTTTCTAACATTTTATCAGCCTGCTTGTTGCTGGACTGCTAGGGTAGAGTTCAAGGCAACTTCTGTGGGCTTTTTTTAAATGAAAACCTGTGTGCATGTTGCATAATAGGGGTTAAAGTGACCTGGCATGTTTGACTTGATGTTGGGCTCAGTAATGTTTCAGTTCTGGTCTCTTTTTTCAGACTGGCACTGTTCAGGCTTCCACCACAACCTGAGCAGTGCTGCTGGGTGTGCCCAGGCTGTGGAGGAGACACAGCCACCTCCGGGTGCTGGCACCACAGGACCATACCTTGTTGTCCCCCGCCTTCGCTGCCAGCATCAGGTCATCTTTGATCTTTTTCTTGCAGTGCTCGCAGGTGCAGTCGAAGTAATACTGCTTCTTCAGCTGCTTCCGCCGCTCCTCGCTCACGTTGAGGAAATCCACGTAGGACACGGTCAGCTCATCCCCTGGGGAGATCTTGCTCAGTGCCCGCAGCTCAATCCTGGGTGCAAAGAAGATGAGATAGGGACTTGGAGAAGCAAATGCAGCCATGGAGCCATCAGGGACAAATCCTGCTACCAGAGGTCAGCCCTTGCCCTGAGGCACTGCTTTAGTAATGCAGGGATGTGCAGCAGTCTGGTGAACTGAATGCAGTAAAAACACAGCCCCACCAGCTGCTCCTGCCCATTTACCAGTCCCTGACTGGGATTTGCTGAAAAGCAAAAAGGGCCCCGTTCTGGGTGAATGGAGGGATGAACCCAGACACAAAATCTTATTACGTTGCAGGGGATCTTACCACGAGAAAACCCCAAGATCAGAAGTACACGACGAGCCTTGCAAAATGCTGAGGTTGGACTTTGGGTCTTTTTTAAGCACAGCTTGCATACTGCTTGTACAGCCCTGGCTAGACTCCCAGATCCCGAGCCAGGCTGCTTTCAGTATCATTTTCACTCTAAAAGTTGAGAGATGTTCCCTCTGGGTGCTGGATAAGAGATACCCTAACCCTTTTCATGCATCTCTACAGACAGCCTTAGAAAGAGACCACTGGGAATAGTTTATTTGCCATATAGCCCATTTGATCTGATGCCCAGTGCTAATATCAACCACAAGGATATCACCAACCTGTTACTAACCCAAAATCCACAGCACTGATGACAGGTCTTTGGAAAGCCAGATTTTTGCACCTACCTTTATCTCAGGTCTTTCCCTGTAAATCATCTCAAATAATGTGGACACCCAGACTCCCTTGCTGTTTCACTCCAGCAAGATACATGTCTCGGTTGCTCTGGGTCACCCTTCCATCACGGGGTCTGGATAAGCACCATGGCACCCTGCCTCCCTGTAGTGCTCACCACAAAGCCAGGATGTTTGTGTTGGTGTTTTAGACGAAAGCTCCTGAGGGATGCTCCTGGGTGGTACTGGCACAGCTGCCCAGAGAGCTGTGGGTGCACCATCCCTGGAGGTGCTCAAGGCCAGGTTGGATGGGACCCTGGGCAGCCTGTTCTGGTGGGTGGCAACCATCCCATGGCAGTGGGTTGGAACTGGATGATCTTTAAGGTCCCTTTCAATCCAAGCCACTCTATGATTCTATGTCCAACTGTCTCATCAGGACAGGGAGATGATATCCTGAGAACCTGGACACAAGGTCCTTTAGGTGAGATTCAACGAAGGGCTCACCAAAGGCATACCCATGTGCATGAAAGTATGTCTTTGGGGTGGGGTAGACTTCTTCTGTGTGATCATGCAAAGGCATCGTAATTGCCATTTAGGGTATGCCTCTGAGTCTTTCCACTTTGCTAAAGCTGCAGTGAAAACTACACTTTGTGGCTGGTCTTCTTGACCTTCTCTGGGCGTTAGATCGTATCAACAGCGTATTTCATACTAAATTTATCACTGAACATGTCATCATCATAAAGGGCAGCTATTAGACCTGTCAGAACCAAGGGAAAATGCCAGCCAAAGAAATGTGTAACCAGCTACTCCAGGAGAAAGTGCACCAAAAAAAAAAGAGTAATTTCCATCAGAAAGGTTTACACATAGAAACATTCCTCTTCACACTTAATGGGATCCTCGTTAAAGTGAGTCATGCAACCGGAGAAAAAGAAGCAAGCCTTTGACTTTTATGATGCCCCTGATAGCCTAAGTACCATAGGTGTATTTTAAGCAGTCATCCCTGGTGTCAAAGGGATTGATAACATTTTGGATAAGCCTGGACACACATGGTATATTTTAAATCTACAGTTAAAGAGACACTGTCAGCTGAGATAACCTCCCTGAGCTTGTCCTGTGCTCTCTCTCCCCAGTGTCTGTCCCCAAAGACCCAAGGACCTTGAGAGACACGTGCACAGGCACAGCAAGCCCTGGGGAGTTCAGAACTCAACTGGCCCAGAAATAGCAGCTCTAATCAGAAGGAAAACTCATTTGCTCACTTTTGTGATCCTATCTGTAATGCTCTGAGTCAATGGTGAAGAAGTATTTCATCTCTTATTTGAGGAAATTCCCTGCTTGTTTGAAAATAAAGTTTGAAGACAACAGTGTCCCATTAACTGGACTGGATATAATATACCAAGAGCCAAGGTAGAGAATTTTTCCTTTTTAAAAAAAGGTTTTTTACATACTTTTTAGTGATTTCTTTAGCAAAAGAGAAATTCTTGGATCAGGTTAACAGTGGCATCATTAAAAGGTAAAACATTAATCAAGTATTATGATAAAAAAAAAAAGGATGAAGCCTACATCTCACGGTGTTGCTATTGTAGTCAAGGCATTCAAAGGGCACTGCTTGTTGCAGAAGAAACGTGGACTATTTAGTATGTCAGTAATGCGACCATTTCTCATCTCGTAGTGCGCAAGGTTTTATTTTGGGCTATGTAAGATTAGCGAGACCTTGTTCTGACTTTCATGCTCTTGCTGCAGTTGTGGGGGGAGAAATGAGAAGTGGAGGGGAAATATTGAAAAGGGGAAAGGCATGGGAGAAAGGAAGGGAGGGAACTTGCGGTCAGGGAGACATTACTGCTATTGTTTTAATTTACTACAAAATGCAGAGTTAAGTGAGGTTTGGGTTTAGTGGGGCTTTACACAGGGGAGAAATTCAGGAAACATAAGTTTTCTGCAAACAGAGGGCTTCTGGAGCCCTCCAGAGCTGTTTGCAGCTCTGTCGTTAACACAGGGCATGAGGGGTACATTTCAAGGGGAAGGACGATGCTTTCAAGAGTGACCCACCTCATCTGTGTGTGGAACATTGATCTTACAGCCTCATGACTGAAAGACAAAACAGACATCTGCAGTTTACACCAGTACAAGCACAACAGAAGAAACTGGGTGAGCTGGGATCGTCCTGGCTGGGGGCACTGGGGCTCCCAGTGCCTGGCTCGTGTCTGGCAGCATGAAGGTACAGAGAGCTCTGCTTTCCCTGCACAGCTGCTGTAACCAAATCACCCATCCCTGGCCCACAACGGCTGCGGGGACAGCTGTCCTGGTATTGTGATTTTAGGAGTGCTGTCAGCCAGTGGATGAGCAAAATCCTCTGCTGACATTTTGCAGGGCTAGCTCTGTGCAGACCAGAAACCTCTCCACTGACATCAGTAGCCACGCTCTCCAAAACATAGCTTGAAATGGAAATTAGGCTGGGATATCAGCAATGGGGACTGTGCTCTGTAAGGAGTTACTGGGTTCTCCAGCCCAACATTGTGCCTCGGGTGCTGACAGAGAGCTCAGTTCCTGCAGCAGTAGCTCTCTTATCACCAGGCTCCCACAGAAAGACAAGAAACCTCAGTGATTTACCTGGCCGATTGCATAACGTAAGCAGGTGGTCAAGGTTTAAAACCACTAAAAGGACACATGCAGGAGTTTCAGCAGGCTGCCAGGCAAACAAAATGGCACTCCTTTACTTACCACCCAGAATGTGGGGGCTGCTACCCCTGCCACTACCTCCTCCACCACCTGGGATGGTCAGAGGGGCTTCCCATCACCCCACATGTGATCCAGGGCAACTGGCTGTCAGAGCCCAGACTCCAGCTGGCTTTGGATCACAAAGGTAACCTTCCTAACACACTGGTGTTTCCTCTTTGCTCATTCCCCAGCTGCTTGATAAACACTGGCATAGTTTTATCAGGTAAAGCTGGCAGTGAGAACTGGAGTGTGAAGCGATGTGTTAGTTACAGGAGAGGAGGCTGTGGGCTTACCTTAGGCTCAGCACTGAAGCTTGCTGAACGAAGGAATGTATAAAATCTTAAGACCAAGCAGAAAATATTGAGAAAATACTGTGGCTGTGGAGTTTTTGGCAAGCAGTTTCCCACAGTTAGTGCCTTGCATGCGATGCAGCTTGCTGGGTCAGCAGCAGTTTGGACTCATCCTGGTCTGGGAGAAGGTGATGGAGGGCAGAGCAACCCTCCTGGGGCTGCCCACTCCCAGCTCTGCTGGGACATCTCTGCATTTCCCACTGTGCCTCTCAGCCTCTTCCCATCTCACACATCCTGCAGACGTTCTCTTACAGGATTTGGGTGAGAAAGGGGAACGCACAGCAGGTGAGGGCATCCAGCACTTGCACATGACTCAGTTTGCAGACAACAGCCACGTTTGTCATTAAGAACTCATTGCTAAAGAGTTTATCAGTGATTAATTGAGATTGTACACTCACAAAGATAAGCGTTTGTGTTAGGGATGGCCATAAACACAGCAGTAATAGAGATACATACAGCTGGCTGCAAGCTTCAGTTTTGAGAAACTCTTGGACTGTGGACTCAATGTAATATTTAATAATTTGTTAATTGTAAGTGTTCCTTAATTGCTTCAGTAAAGCCTCAGTTGAAGTGATCTAGGTAGCTACTTGCCACTCTGTCTGTCCATTTTGAGTCTGATTTCAAAACTCACAGGGAAAATTACTTGCTGCTTCACTGGATATGAAGTCAAACCTTGCTGAAAATTCTGTGTATTTGTTTGGTGCCTCAGACAGTAATTTTTTTAAATAACAACAAGAGAAGAAAACAGCTCCTCTTTAGAAAGAAAATCCTCATTTTTTGTTTCAGGACTAGAAAAGGAAATGAGAATGAATTGATTTTGGGGGTTAGCAGCTATTATGTGAGTTGCCTGTTAGGATGCATCCCCACTGCACTCGAGGAAAGCAACGCACTCACTTGCCGTTGTTGAAGATGACGGTGCAGTTGGGCCAGCAGTCATGGTTGGCCTGGCAGAGGTTGGGGAAGATTCCCACACCAACGGCTTGCAGTCCTCTTTGGTCGCTGAGCGTGAAGGCATTGCAGTTGATCTAGTCCCAAAACACAGGCAGGAGGAAGCATTAAAGGAGAAAAAGCTGGGCTCGGCTACGTTCAGGATTCCTCAGCTCCCGCTGATGCTTTAGGTGAGGTGCACCTTAGTAACCCACCTCCAAACTTCAGGGAGAAAGGAGTGCCCACCAGGTTATTGTAGGAGGTAATTCTAGAAATGACATCTTTAGTTGGGACAAAACATCACGAGAAGAGGAGCAATGCAGGACTCAAGCAGACGGACCAACTCAGAGCAGGGCTGAGTAATGCTGCAAAATATTTGCTGTGAATGTTCATTCAGGATATTTAAGATATATTTTGTCTGACCATGCATTGATTTCCTTGCATTTGCTTTCTGCAAATACTTCAGCAAAAGGTCACAGAAGAATGAATTTGAGGTAACTTAAACAGAGCATTTTCAGAAAGCAAAGTTCATGCTTACAAACACAGGAGTCAGTGTCAGGAATTAACCTCGGACACAGATCTGCTGGGTGGCCCACAGAGCTGGCAAAAACCAATTAGTACAGTTCGTTATAAGGCAATAGATTTTCAAAATGACCATCTTTGGGTGACATAAATACCAAGCATGAATGATTATACTTTTCTATACAATGCATTATTATCACATATGAATTGTTCAGCGAACAGATTTTAGTCACAAGCAGAAATCAAGAAATAATTTCCAAAGAGCAAATACGATAGGATATACCAAAGGAAATAATTAACTCAGCTGCTAATTGTTTTAATCCACTGATAGTTTTATTTCCTCTGTTATCTGATGCTGTACTTCATCCACACTGCCTTACTTGTACAAATGGGCAAGCCGCACTCGTTGCTAGCATTGAGGTCTCCCTGTGCCCTGTGCTGGATTTGCTCTGCTGGGATGCTGTGTGTCCCTGGGGGAAGCCTGGGATGCACTGACCCACACCAGGGCTGGGGGCAGAGCTGCTCAGCCTGAGCTGACCTCAGGGAATTTCCCTCTCTGCTCCACTGAGAAAAAAAATTTGTAGCAGGAAAGGATATTATGAAATATATTCAGTATATTTTACCTATTGTATACACATATATACATGCAAAAATGTAATGCAATTAATATATCACAGAATAATGCATATATTAAAATAGTTCTGCTATATTCACATGTATTCTATTTGAAGAATGTTCACTAAAAAGGTATTTAAATATATTTTCTTAGCTCCTCCAGGTGCATAGAGATGCCCATGGGACTTGCAATGACAACGCAGCACCTGCAATTGAGAGAGCCACGTGCCTGCACGTTTGGACAGGTAAAACATTTCAGATCTTGACCTTGCTGTGGCCCAGTTTCCCCCATGTCAGTGCAGAAGTGATGCGTATGGCAAAAGTGGCAGTGTTCAAACCACCTGTGGAAAATGTCTGTTTTGGCTGTCCCAAGGACAAGAGAGGGATGAAGTCAGGCATCCTCAACCTGGCATAACCCACAGCGTTAAGAGAAGCCCCGTTTGCTCTCCCACCCCTCTGACGTACCACTCCAAATATGTGGGAGATGTACTGCATGCCAAACTGCTGGCTCTGGGCCGGCCAAAACTCCAGGAAGCTTTCCACATCGACACGGAGATCCTTCTTCTCCTCCTCATCAAAGCTTTCCACGTGGTTCTGCAGGTCGTCAATGGAGACCAGGCAGTTCTCCGACAGCCCACTGCCTTCCCTCTCTATCCTCCACATGATCCGGGCTGCCAGCCTGGCCAGGAGAGAGCCCAAGCTGTTAGCATCAGGCACCAGCAGGCCCAGGTGCTCCTCCACCCAGCACAAAGACAGGGACTGAGGAGCAAGCAAAATTCCTGTAAGACAAGTTCAGCTTCGAGTGGCTGATGGCCGGTCCCCATTCAGGAGTTTTGAAGGAAAGGAAAGCATAAGGTTTTCTGTTGGCATCTGTGTTCTCATCTGGAGAAGTCTTACAGACCCCCAGCCCTGGATGGCTGCTTCCATTTCCTCGGGGATGTTCTTACTACAGAGACAGCCCATGAATCTAAATCAATAAATACTGAAGGATCCCTGCTTCTCCCCACTTCCTAAACTGCCCAAGGTGGCTTTGCCTCACCCCATTCAGCTGCAGTAGAGCTTTTGGGATCTAGCACCAAGTAAAAGCCAAAGCACAACCTCCTCGCACCACAGATGCTCCTCCAAGCCCCCAGCCCATGAGCTCAGGGATGCCTGTGGCCTTCCCCAAACCAGCTCCCACCTCACCAGTCCAAACCAGGACAGCCAGCTCTTCCTCACCACCCCAGAGGGATTCCCCATCCTCCCCACCACTCCCTGCTCTGTAGTAGCACCAGAGAGCCAGGCTGCGAGCCTGGCCCCCCAGCGCCCGCTCTCACCTGATGTTCTCGGTGGGGGCCTTGCCATGCTTCTTGATGGCAGAGCACTCATTTTTGTGGTTCAGCCACGCATCCCTCTGGCAGGTCCGGTCACAGTAGTAGGCGAACTTGCACTGGCCGCAGCGATGGAGCCTCTCCTGCCGTTTGAAGCAGGTGTGGCAGACAACGTGTGTCAGGCTGGAAGGACAGAAGGACACATGGGCTCATACCTCAGCTTCTCCTCCTCTTGTAGGTCTTCTCCACCCTCTTTCAGGTCAGCTCCACTGGGCATAAGTCCTTTCAGCTTTCTGTCCATGGGCTCCTCCAACCCAGGAAGGATGGACCCCCAGACATTTGCAGAGGATGGACAAACATCCCACCTACCTCAATCCTTGTGCACTTGCTCGGTGCTGCTGCTTTGCTATTTGGCTGGGCCAAAGGGATAAATATTTTGTTTAAAAGAGGAAGGCAATAAAGCATTCCCCAGCTTTCAGACTCTTGTCTGCAGCTTGTCTGCTCCTCCTCAGCCCTGCTGCTGTTAATAGGATTTTCAGTCTGGTTTTGTCTTCTGTCTGGCCCGAGCTGAGCAGGAAGCAGACACCCAAAGTGTCTGTCACTCAGGAGAACATGAAGAACAATGTGAAGGCAACGAGCCAGCCTGAGAGCTTCACCAGCCTGCAAAGCCTCCAAATTTGGCTGAACTGAAACCCATCCCGAGGGGTCCTGCATGGGGCCTGGCACAAAAAAAGGGAGAAGAGACCACCACCCCACCTGAGAGACTTAGGAAAAAATGGGTGAGGGGGATGAGCATGGCTCTGTGCTGCCCTAACTGCTATTCCACGCTTTCCTTAGGCACAGGCATGGCATGGGGATAAACATACACATCAGACAGTGAGCAGACCAGAGCTGTACCACAATAAAGAGGGCTGATGGATGGAGGTGGTTATATAGGGAAACTCTGTGTTCATGCTGCTTAAACCAAGTTATTTTCCTGTGGATTATAAAGCAGCTTTGCTTGTCCCTTCTTTCTGCCACTGGACCAGAGCCATATCTATATGGGCAGCATTGCATTTAGCATTGTGTCGGGGATTACATAAGAAAGCCAAGAAAACAGCATCCTTCTCCTCTTGTATGTCTTCTCCTCCTTCAGTCACAGTCTCTTGGCTGTCCAGCACCAGGAGACAGCAGCACAGAGCCCAGGCTGGGTGGCTTTGGGGCTCTCCTGGTCCCAGAGACCACAGAAAGTCCCTTAGGATGGATGCAAGGCTGAGGAACCCAATCAGCCAACCCCCAAGCACAACTGCCAAGGGTTGAGTGGATTTCCAGCTGCCCCAGGGACAGACAAGCAACACCAAACAGGTGAGGAGAGAGGAAAACTGAACTGGAAAGAGCTCGCAGGAGCATCAGGGTAGGATATGGGGCAGACTCCCAAGTTTAGAGAGCTGTACTTGAGTTTATGAGCAACATAAGATTTTATTAGTAAGTCCAAGGGGTTTTTCACATTCACAAGGGTAGTATGGTGCTGAGAGCATCAATGATTTAGTGCTTGTCAGTGGCCCAGAATATGCCACCCAGGGGGGTGCCGTTAAACAGCAACGTAACCAGGGCAGTGCCTGATGTGGGGATGTGCTCTGCTCTGTTTAGTCTGGTGTGAGCTTCAGCACTGTGCTCTTTAGGGCACTTAAAGCTGTCCTGCAGTTGGGCTAGTGGTGCAAATTCCTCCTTCAGATCCAAAAGCTTGAGGTGTCTCGGGTGCCAGCAGCAGTAAGTGCTGCTCCTGGCTCTTCCTGCTCCTGGCTCTGTGGTTTACTGTGAGCTGGATGGGCACAGCACAGCTGGATCCAGCTTTCAAAAGGAGCATGTTTCTTCTTTGGGTGGTTCAAAATAGGATTTCCAAGAGGCATCCTCCAATTGTGTATATGTAACTATAACCAAAGCAAGGAATATAACAGAGGATACTGATGAAGCTGAACTTGATATCCTCCTTCCAGGAGTGCCCAGGGTCCCGGACTGAGGGGAGATCTCCCCCATGTGCACTGCTTTGCATGTCCAGCTGCTTGCTGCTGTGACTCACTTCAACGGGAAGGAGGGGGTGACCCTTTGGGATTTTCCCCTTGCTGCTACAGCAGGTTTTCTCATTCTTGATCTGGTGCCCTCAGCATTTTGCTTCTCCAGGCAGCTGCATGCTTCTCCTCTGCCTCCAGCCAGGCTCGCTGTATGGGAGAATTTAAATTCCTACTGCTCAGACACTGCTGGTCCTGGGGGGAGGTTCTCCATAATGCAGAAAGCTCACCAAGCACAGAGGCTTCATCACCAAGGGAACTTTATCATTGCCCACAGAAGGGAAACTGAGGCACGAGGAAATAAAAATGGGTTGACAAGCACAAGAGAAGGCTGTGCCACAAGTGGGAATCAGTCCTAGAGCCACAGGATTGTTCGGCCTCCCCACCCTACATACACATATTATATATAAACATGCGTGCATGTTTATTTCGATCCCAATACACTTAAAATGCATTTCATTCCTCTGGCACTGCTGCGTGAGCTACTGACACAACCCACCCCACGTATTGCAGGGTGGAGAGGGCCATTGATGTAAAGCAGGATGGTTTGCAGCAGGCAACTCCATCTGTAAAAATGAGGTTTGGAAAACGACAGTGAGCAGTGCTGGTGCACGAGAGGGAGCCCAGTCAGCAGTCAGCAAGGGGAAGGGGGGAGCACGTGTCCAGGGAAGGGGTGCAGCCAGCCCTGTTAAGCCAGATGAAATAGCTGGGAGGTGGTGAAAAATGCAAGGCTGTGCTCTGTCAGCTGTCAAGTCAGGGGGGCAGATAGGTGCTAGAGAGATCACACTCCTTGTAAGGCAAAGGAGAGCCAGGGAGCTGATAAAACCCACATGGTTGCATTGTGCAGGAAGCACAGGGAGATATCTCATGCAGGGAATGGGGCTCCCTGCCACTGCCTGCCTGTTCTGAGGGCAGTCAGAAAGTGAATGGGCAGCTGTGAAGTCTCCCTGCACAGAGAAATCACAGAATCAGAGGCTGGAGGTGAATACGGTGCAGCAGAACCTCACTCCTGATGCAGGAGCTCATCTCCCCCAGCTCTCTGAGAATGGAAAAATACCAAAATGTTGGCTGCAGATACAATTATTCACAGTAATCTGAGTAGGCTGGCAGGTATAGAAAATACCATGTTTCTCACAAAACTCTCATGGGATCCTCTGTGTTCAGAAATGGTTTAGAAACAGAAGGGATGTATTAATAATGTGCCAGGCCTCCAAAGTCCTGGGCTCAACTCCTGGTGCTATAAAGAAAAATCAGGAGACAGATATTTGAGATCTATTGCCCAAATCTTCAACAAACATTGCTCTAAGAGTGCTTGACTCTGCAAGCCCTTACATCACTCCTGAGTCCTGCAAGCTCCTGCCCTGCCAGAGAGCCAAGTGCCCTGACTGGGGATGGCAAAGTGGGGTTCTCCCTTGGCTGCAGGGCTGGACCTTACCACAGGTTCTGATAGCTGTAGGTCAACAGGCAGCCAACACCAGAGACACCAAAGGCTTGCAGTGGTCTACAGTCTCCCCTACCATCCCCTCTGCAAGAGTTCAGGTCCCCCAAGGACACGGGGAGCAGCCTGAGGTGAAACCCAAGTCTCTCAGCCTGTGGAAACCATTGGTCTATAAATCTTTTACGTCTGGCCTAGAAATAATGCAATGCAATGTGCTTCCAGACAGAGCTTTCTCTCCCTGTAGGGATAGCAGCCCATGGACAGGGCATGGCCAGGCAGCTCTGAAGGGTTCTGGAGAGATGTGCAGCACCTGCCCAGGATCTCTGGAAGTTTGAACCCCAAAAGACTGAGTATTCTACTGCCCTGCCTTAACACAGGGACAATACAACTGCTTTCCGCTGTGTCGATCTACACCACAGCCCCTGGGGTGACTTCTGGCCATTCACTCACTGCCTCAGTATGCTGCAGATAGTGAATACATTTTTTTTTTTTTTTTTTTTTTAAATCCTGGCCAATAAGCAAGATCTTCATTAGCACAGTGATTTCTTCAGCCTGTCCCAGCCTTGCCAGATCAGTGATTTAGGACTGACTTGGAGGGCAGATGTCACTGGCTGACTCACTGAAAGACTCTGGGGAGCCTCAGGTTTCCTTGGCCTCTCATCCAAGTGTCAGCTGAGCTGGACTCTGAGGAGCTCATGAGCTCTGCTGTTACGTGCATGAGATGCACCACTACTACTAATCCTGTCACAAAAGCAGGGATTCAATATGCCAGCCAACTAATGCAAGAGGTGACAGCACTGTCAACTAAACCACAACTCCCACAAGCACGGCTCTCATTGAAAGCAGGAGAAGCAAACAGCCCTAGTGACTGCTTGGACTGGATTCAGATGGATTCAGATCTGTTGCACCTGCCAGGACACAGGGCTGAGCACTGCCATAGGAAATACATTCACCTCATCTTTGAGACATGCACAACCCAACCATTTCCCACCCAGCCCCCGGAGCATCTCATTCAGTGACCGGTAAAAGCAAGCTGAGATGGCTGTAGTGCAAGGGAATAGAGGAGGATTTCACTGAATAGCTAATGGATATAGTAAAAAGCTCAAAAACTATTTGAAGTGAGCTTATTTTACTCTGTATGTGGTAGATGCCACAAACAGATGACATAAATTACAACCTAAGTCCACCTGCTTCCTATCTATTGGTGGCTGGCTAGGCATCCCTCTTCTCAGCAGCACGCAGAGGATGACAGAAGAATAGCCTGAGAAGCAGGCAAAGTCTACTTGGCTTTCAAAGCAGAGGCTGTAACACTTCGTTAAACACAGCACTAAGGAAATCCACCTCCTCTTTCAGCACTGAAATGAGAAAGGCTGTATTCAACTGCTGGCTTCTACAGGAGATACCTGTAACTGCGAAACATTAGTGCAAGAGTAGTTTAAAAGCGGGGGTTGAGGCTCATTACTTTTATCTTCAAAATGTCAGGCATGACACACTGTACTTTAGCCAATTTGAGTGGAGGATTTATTTTAGACCTGTTCTAGACTTTTTTCCTTTTCAGTCTTTCAGTACAAGCTTTCCCAGCTTCATTTTAAAGAGGTGTGGTTCCCTGGTTCATCCCAACTACAACAACAGAGCTCCCCACATTTTGCTCGGAAAATGTTTTTGGGGCCCACTTCATAGATCATTCATCAAGCAAACCTTCAAGAGACCTTGGCTTTCTACCACCAGATACTGTTTGCTTTGACAACTCTCTCAAATCCCACTGGTTAAAGAGCAAAGCCATCAAGAGAAGGTTGACAGAAATGTATCAGGCTTCCCCATGCCTGTAGGAAATGCAAACTCATACAGACTTGAGAGCCAACATACATGAGAAGGTCACATACTGTACATTGAGCCCAGGTGAAGGGAATGCTGTCGTCCTGAAGGTAGCTGTGAGGAAAGGAGACCTGGGATCTTCAAAGAGAAAGTGAAGAGGGAGGGGAGGATTAAACCTCAGCACATAAGCAGAGCACGACAGCAAGCTTCAGTGAGAGGTAATGGGCAACCAGGCATGCACAGTGGCTTTGCAAACCAAAAAAGGACCGAACAAAGGCAAAGAATTCCTTCAAAAAATCTGTTTCCAACCTTCTGCATTTATTTGAGGGAAAGAGGGCTTGACACCGACTGGTGTTTTCTGAGTGCTGTTTGAGCTGATTACAGCAAGGCTGATTCAAACACAGATTGGAGAGTTTGTCCACACACCCAGACAGCAGAACACAGGAGATCACACTGAGATGTGCACCCACTTTCAGTCAGTATTCACCATCTCTCCAAACAGGCTGCTCTAGTTCAGGTGGAAGCAATGGGCTTGATGCAGGAGTCAATGCCAGGGAACCATGGTGTTGAGTAATACGTTACCTTTGATAAGAGCTGACTGATGTCTACATAAACCTTCTTTAGCTTCTCTTTCAGCTTTCTGTACTTGAAGTTTCTGGACCAGAGGTCTCTGGCACCATGCAAAAAACTGCTGCTCAGACGACCTTCACTGAGTTGAAGAATACATGCCCCATTAGCCTTAATGACTTCAGGGACCTTCAGGGGTTTCCATGGTGGGATGTTGCCTACATATTTAGACACCTCGTCCGTGCCCTGGGTTAACTAGAGATCCAGTCAAAAGACCCAGTGGGATCTGGAAAGCAATTCAGCTCACCAAGGTGAGTGTCAGCCTTCTGTGTGCATTACTGAGATTAATTGACTGTAATGTTTGCTCAAGGCTGGGCACTTAGGGCTGGATTCACTTGTTTGGACATAGGAGCTTTGTGTTATTTTAGGCTCTGCAGGGACACTCATCTGGCCTGTGATGCTGTTCCAGATGAAGCCTGATTCTCATAAATCCTGTTTTGTACCTGTCAGCCCTAAGAGGATGTCTCAGACACCCTGGGGCATCTCAGATGGCGCCTGTGGCAACTGAATCCTGCCCTTAGCTCTGTCCAGACACTTAAATCAGACCTCAGTTTGGGGCATCTTAGTTTGCAAGTGAACAGCTAGACAAGGCATCACATCACCCTGTATGCTTACCCACTTAAATTGATTGGTCTTATTTGCTCAGAGTGCAATGGCTGGCTATAGAGTTTTTTCAAAGGAGGTATTTTTCCTTTTCTTGGCAAAATAAAATTCTCAACACTTCCTCAAACTCAGTCTCTTAATGACAGACATTCATACAGTGCACTTGGTGACAGCCTCAGCCCAAAATTGCTTCTGCAATTTCCTGCATCAATATATAATTCCACAATTTACAGTAGGTGACTTTCCCAGCTGTGTTGCAGAGTAGTGCCTCTGCATCACTTAAGCCCCAGCCGTAATTTATCCATGCCTTCTGCTGTGAAGTATTTCACACTTTCTGTTCTTCACCATCCACTTTCCTGGGTCTCCAGCATTTCTTCAGCACCTCCCACCTCACAGCAGCTTCATACCTGGGCACAAACACAAGCTGCTTTCCACCCTACAGTACGGCCACACCAAGAATACGGTGCTGTCCCTCTGAACAGCTGCTCCCACTAATCCAGGAAAGATGCCCTCACTTTGCCTGCTGTGTTGCCACAACGCATGCAGTCACACAGAAGATCGCAGTGTGGTCATAGTGGTATTATGGCCATCCATATTTATCACAAACAGAACTTGGTTTTCAACAACACAGCCAGGGGTAGGTTTTCAGGAGTTCATCATCCACACTGTGAACAGAATTCCCATAGAAGTGAGCTCCTAAAACGGTTGCAAGGTACAGACCAAATTACCCTGCACTCTTGTGCTTCCATGGTAGCCTTTATAAACAAAGGAAGCTGAGCTCTGTGGAAAACCTGATCACCTATTTGTTAGGACCTAAGCCTAAAAATTAAAGCTACCAGTCACTCTTACTTGAATTCCATTTCCGTAACTCACATAGGCACTGCTTTCAGCAAGAGACTAAGATGCTGAGTACTAGAAGGATCCAGGCTACAATCCAGTCAGCTCAATGGGGGTTACATGCAACTGAATGCCCTTGGACTGTGGGAGAAGGTACCTTCAAAGCCAAAGCCCCATGCATGTGTGAAAAACATCAGAGCAGTTTTCACAAGAAAAATGCATGTTTCCATTATATCTCAGGCCAGGATACCCTCTGTGGAGCACTGACCAGCATTTAGCTGGCAACATCTGCCTCAGAGATTTTGGGAATACATTTCACCACTGATGTATATAAAGTGCTTTGGGATGAAACATGCCATGGGACAGTGAGTCCACTACTACAGCAGCAGAGATAAGAATAACTGAACCCATCCCCATCCTCTGCAGTCACAGGGATGTGTTTACTTTACCACCTTGCTGCTCTGGGAGTTAAATAAACACAGCCTGGGTAGGGAGAGAAGCACATCTCTTCCCATCCAATGTTTCCTGTTGGAAATCTACGCCTACCGCAGCCCGGACTGCTCTACTACATGCACAATGCTCACAACGTTGCATGTAGAAGAAAAAAAGTCAGCTAGCAAACAAAAGGCAAAATGTTTTCCGTGGGTGAATTAGTATTTTTAATAAGGTATATGGGAGAAGTCATTGCCCGTAGGAACTTCAGAACAAAACACAGTATCACAGCAAGATTCCAGCTAGTGACACAAGTGAAACTGAAGTATGAGAGCTCAAAGGGCACATCAAGGAGAGGTGTCTTTGTTACTAACTACTGTAACTGAACGCAAGGGTAAGAATTCAAGAACGTGACATTAAAAAGGACAAGTTATATTGTGAGCCCTTGCAATGATATTAAAATAAAAATTAAAAACAGTATAATTGTTGCTATTGTATAGATTCACAAACATGCTCACTCAGTGGCCATACAAGGACAAGGAAAAAGTGAATGAAAGTCTAAAACATCTTGTTTCCTGCTCTGTCCATTTGATCCTTAATTCTCTGTTATTGCCAGATCACACAGTAGCACAAATCAGCTTAAGCCACAGCACTTCTCTTAAAGGCTCCAAGACGACCAGCACTAAAACAAAAGCATGAGCTCTGCTTGAATCCTAGACTTCATTAGCAGAACTGATTCAATCAGAGAAAGCTCAGCTAGCGGATTCACCCTCTGCCCTATCCAGTGTGCAGCACCTTCACTAAAGGCACTGGCAAAATTCAGTCTCAGGGCCAGTGCCTTTGAGGAACGATCACAAATTTCCTAAGCCCAGAATGACACCTTCAGCTGACATCCAGCTCCTTGGCTAAAACGTCTGGGACAAATTCTATCCTCAGATACTGCATTATAAGGCTGAACAAATTCCATACATATCAGAGGCTTTAGTCTAGATTTATTCCACAGGAGATTAACACAGAAATTGGTTCTTGGTGTCTTTTAGTTTTCAGGCTATTAAGTGAATCTCCCACAGATTGGAAGGGCAGCAGTGGGCACCCCCTGGCCACTCTGGCAGTGCAGGCTGATCCAACGCTGTTCATCCTTGAAATTAGCAGCAGAAAAGAAAAAGGCATCTGCACCAACATTCAGTTTCTGGCTGTATCAGTACGGACATAAAGTTAAAAGTACTCTTGTGCAAGAATGAAAGTAGAAACTAGTCTTCAGTTAACTCAGCTAGTTACAAATGTAAAATTACTTTAAGAGAAACAATACCAGTCACAGATCATCCAGTTTGAAGACAGCAGGCTGTGGAGCTACACGTACAGCTGGTTGGTGGTACACGTGAGCAGAGCACAGTGTAACTCACTCTTATCACACATTATACCCTGGAGGCTTCAGCAAAGTCTGAGGCTGCTCTAACTGAGCTACACTTACTCCTGGCAGCTCAGTGGGGTGTAACGTGGGTCCAGTTTTGTGAGGCACTGAGCACACACAGCTTTCTCTGCCTTTGGTAAAAGCTGGCAGCACGGAGCGCCTTTCAAGATAACATCGTGGAAACAGTTTGTGCCATATTTAAAGCGAAAAAGCAGATCTGAGCCCCGGGATAGATATCCCCTGTAAGCTGGGAATGCGCCAGTACAGAAGTGCTTCTGACTTCCCTTCACACCCCTCTCTGATGCTGTCCAGACACTTTCAAACCTCCACCCACCCAGCCAGATGAAATCCTGCATTGAGACGACTTTTGCTCTCTGTTTTACAAGTCCTTTTTCTCTTACCTATCAAACACCACGGCAGCGTAGGCTGGCTCCGCAAAGATGACATCTCCGGGCAAGAATTCCTTCCGTGCTTTCAAGCCCCTGCCTTTGCCTTCAGTCATGAACACTTCGACTGACTCCATTCCCCCTCTGGTCATCCCCAGGGTATCCTGCAGCGAGCCCAATCTCCCGTCACTCCTGTCAACTTCACCTTGCCACAGGACCACGCTTATAAAAGGGCTGGCCTACCCCCACCCCCGGCTGCACCGTATCCCATAGGAGGGCGAGGGGGTGGGAGCAGGAAAGGCAGGAGATCTTCCACGCAATATTGCCGACCTACACAGGGCTGGGTCTTCTGCTTCGTTAGGAAACCCCTCTCCAGAAACCACGTTTGGAATTGTTTCTCCCAGCCACAAGCAGTTGTATATGTTAGGACTCACATTAATTTATACTCCCCCATTGGAGAGGGAATGTATTCTCTTTGGAAGGGTATTTTTAGCAACCACATGCTTCTGTCTCTCAGGAAGCAACAGCTGAGACAGTGGGATGGGGAGGGCTGGTATGTGTATTTCTGACCCCCTCCACTGTCATCTGGCTTTTTCCAGAAATTAAACAATGCTGCTTTATTTTTACCCTCTAGGAGATGGACAGTGTGTTTAGAGCAGGGATAGCAGCAAGACACGTGCCCTGTGATCCTCTGCCTCCTCCATCACCACTGGAGCCTGGAAAATGAGCGTCACTTCCCAAACACCAGCAACGAGTGCATGGAACAGCATGGAAAGAGCTGGGAGGGCAGCACCAGTTTGGCACTGGCTGCAGAACCAAGGACACCTTAGATATTTGCACAATTTTGGATGCACTAAACTCTCCCACAGCTAGGGAATCTGATTGTTGCCTCTTGGATCTCCAAGCACCATACAAATGCCACTGTTTGCAAATTTCTTCTCACACCTTCTTGCTGTACAGAAAAACTTATTTGATTATCAGGGAAAGCAAGGTGCAGAGAGGGTAACTCCTGTGCGTCCCTCAACTGTAAAAGGAAATGCTTCACCTAGCCAAGACTATGGGAAGTATTGTTGTCCTCTTCAGAACAATTTCAGAAATGCTCAGCATCTTCTAAAAGCTTCTGGCACACTTCCTTTCCTGCAAATGAAGTACCGCACTTCAGCTTAAATATCCTGTGTTACAGTTTGCCTGAGTGTGCCAAGCACAAACAATATCAATTCACAACTTTATAAATTCTGGGTGATCCAGGTGTTCATGTGATTATTAGCAATGTTCCCCAAACAACCAGGCTGCTCCACTCCCACTGAGGCTGCCAGAGCTGGCACAGGGCTGTTACCATCAATCTCCTCGCATTTACACTGTGCAGTGTAGAAAACTCACTACAGGCAACCAGCCACTAAAAGCAATTTGAATTTCAATTGCAGTAGTCTTTTTCTGTAACATGTTATATGATGTCAGGATGTGCTGGCTTCATGCGTTACCCATGTTTAGTTCCCCTGGGTGTGTGCTCCTTTTAGATAGAGATATTCATCAGAAGTACTTCAGCACCTCAAAATTACATGCAAAATTGGAGTGGGGCTGTACTGAAGCCAGTCATTACGCACACTAAACATGCACAGTTTCCAATTCCCACAAAAAAAATATTGCAATTATATCTTTACAAAGTAGTAAACCAAAAGATCACATTCCTTCTAGGACATAGTTACAGGTCTCTGCATGGACAGACACTAGTTGTGTATCCAGAACAATGCACTCCTCACTCCTTCATAGTGCAATATATATATATATTTCAGTGGAGACAGCATAGCAAAAATCTCGTTTCTCTCCTTCCAGCTGGGTGAATGCCCCAGTGGTATGTCCTGAGATCGGCCACCCAGCTGCGCATCACACCTGCACCCAGACCTGGGGTGACATCCAATTACCATCAGTACCACTTGGCAATGGTTTCACACCCACCTGCATGCTAGAATACGCTGGTAAAATGGTGCACCCACAGAAAAATCACTAGAAAAGCTGGAGAGGGCCAAGAGGGTGGGTAACAGGGAGTCCTACTTCAACATCTATTTGGAGAGGTGACTCTGCTTTCAACCCCTTGGAAAAAGGCTGTTTCTAAGCCAGCTGGAGAGGCACATCCGTTCTGGAGCGCTGAGGAAGGCTGACCCCTAAACTGTGGGCTACTCTCTGCTTTGGATACATCCCTGGGTGGTGTGGGCTGGAGGGATGTGGCCCCGTCCTCCTCCAGGGAGAACAAACAGCACCATCTGCTGCCCTCTGAGCATCTATCCAAAGCACAAAGCTATCGGATTTAGCCACTGCCAAATCCTCTGCCTTGCAGCCTGCCCTCAGGGCAGTCCTCAGACAAGCTGTGAATTAGTGAGAAAAATAAAATAAATTACTGTCCCAAGCTGGTGCTGCTCTCACCCCTGTCCTGGTAATCTCTGGGCTACAACTATAATTCAGCTTTACACATTTTTTGTGAGCCCTGCTCGGTGAGGGTGGCCTTGCAGCACCTGTGCTTGCGAGTGAAAGCCCTTCATGGAGTGAAGGTGAGGAATATTGGGAGGAAACGCCGTTGCCCTTTGTTCTATTGGGAGGAAACGCCATTGTCCTTTCTTCCAGGGGCATCACCAGGCTGGCAGGTGGGCATAAAGTGGGGATTTCAGCCCTACAGAGGGACCTGCAAGGGCAACTGCAGATAAACAGAGGGTGCTCAGGCTGCGTCTTGGGGCATTTGAGGGCTTTTTGGGTGCAAGGGGCGGCTGCTAGCTGTTAGAGCACTGCGGGCCCTGAGGAGAGGCAGAGGCCGGGTCGAGGCCGGGCCCTGCGGGGGTTAAAGCCCCAGCAGTGGCGGTGAACCGGGCTGGGCCAGAGGAGGAGGCTGTTGAGGTATCGTGCCCCTCAGGGCTCAGTCAGGGCGGCTTTGCCCCTTAAAGGGGCTCCGGGGGCGGTGGTTCCGTGCAGGCAGCGCCCGCTCCATGGCGGCGANCAGCCGCTGTCCCCGGGCAGCTGGGCTGGAACCTGAGGGTGCAGAGCTTCCCTGTGGGAAAAGAAAGGCTCTGAGCCCTGCTGTGAGCAACCCGGGCCTCCCGCAGCAGGGAGCCATGCCGGGCCTGCAGCCCTTGGGGTGGGCAGCAGTGTCCGCAGTGGGCATCCCTCAGTGGGACCTGTGCTTCTTGCTTTGATAGCTCATCTTCAGGCTCAGGTCTCTGCCTGGTGAGGCTGCCTCTTGCTGCTCGCCCAAGTTCATATAAAATATCACATTCCTCCTGGAGGAGAAGCGGCTGTTTTGTGTCCTCCCTCTGTTCCTGTGCTGGGATCTCCCAACAGATCTCGATGCTTCCTCTGTCTTGGGGCAGTTCTCGTGGATGTTTTGTAGTACACGCACACTGACATAAGTGCCATGGTGGAGGAAGTGGCAGGAACAGGGTAGTGCTGTTGCCTCTGTGAAACAGAGCGGGTTTGTGTGATGCCAGTATTGAAAACAGGAATTTGAACCAAAGGCAGAAATTAGGAGCAGAATGCAATGAGGGACTTGTCTGTGTCCCACACGTGCAAGGAGCAGGTAAGATCTCTAAAAGGTCCAGACTGATTCTGAGCACTTCAAAGGTAGCTTTACCTTCAGTTCTTCAGAGGTTTCCATGCAGCTTCATAAGCCACTGCCATACTCCTGGAAGAGTTGATGTCCCACAAGTTACTGTCAGACATCAGATCTGTGACACAGAGCTCTGAAATCAGCCTTACACTTGGACTGAGAAGGGATGGGAACTTCCCATGGCCTCTCCTTCCCGGGTAATCTCTCCTGTGAGACATCATCCTGCTAAAAACCTAGCAAGTGGGCTGAAAGCAGTGCTGGACTTCCAGAAACACCAAATAGTTCATAATGGGTATAAAATATTTGCACGTTGGGAAGCTTTGCTTCATGCTGTGGAAGCATTGACTGTTCAGTTGTGTAATGAAAATCAAGTTTAAGAAAAAAAAACAGTCTAGCCTCACAAAACAATGCATAACCATGGTCTTTTGTGAAATATTTGGAACATCCCTTAATAGCAGATTTCCCCATTGTCAGTTAAATTTAGTAGCACTCTGTTGAACAGAAATAACTCCAGAGGAATTAATCACTCTTAGCTGTTAAAAGCTGACAGCTACTTTAAGTAGCCAGTTTTTTGGGGGGAAGAAGCAGCACAAGAATGTGTACTCAGAGGAGCATACTTGGGACAAGTTATGAATATATTCTTGTTATGTTTAGATTTCAATTGAATTTTTCACTTTCTAAACTGAGTTGTGTGCCTGGACTTCAAAATGTGCTTTGGTGAAAGTCTTTAACTTGGAAAGTACTTTGACCTCCCAGGAATTTCGAGGGATTTCAAGGGTCCTGAAGGCAGTTTCTTAAATCTTGGTTAGAAGTAGCTCACAGCCTTCCTTCTAGTGTGTAAGTGTTGTTATGAGTTGGACACAGCAGGGATTGCTGGTTGTATGGTTGTCACTTCATGCCAAGCAGAGCAATGGAGTGGAGGTTACTGATAATTTCTGGTTGGAGAGCTTGCTAGAGGAAGAAGGGTAGATATCTTTTTCTTAAATAAAAGGCTAGAAATAATTTTGGGGCTTGGAAATTTTCTGTGGCAGAAGTTTTTGCTGATTTCTTCACACACACACATGCATATATACACATATACATATGGCTGGTTTTATTTAAGGGTCTTTTTTTTGGCTCAGTGGCAACAAGATAAAAACTCTTGGTACCTGTAAGTATGTAGTTAACCTGTAGCTTACGACCAGGCTTCCTTTTCAAGACTTGGTATGTAGCTCACGCTATAAATTCCTAATTTTCCCATCTCCCTCCTTTTCTGTTCTGCAAATCTTCATCTTCCACATATGAGAGGAGGAAAAAAAAAAAAAAAAAAGAAATTGGG